>PVKB01005515.1:5549-94115 GCA_004027205.1 Ctenodactylus gundi | reverse complement strand
ACGTACGTACGTATGTGTATTTTCTGTCTTTTTTGTTCTAGAGTACCCTGATAGCATTAGAAACTGAATTTTCTTTGTATTGTTGTTTATGTTTTCCTAAAATAGGGTACCATATTTTAGCTGTAGTTCTCTGTTACTAAATAGAACTCTACTGATGTGGTAAAGTAGGGGATGGGAAGGGGCTTATGCAATCAGATCTCAGTCTTCCTGGGAGTTTAAGCTGGCCACTTCATCTTTCCCATATTCAAGGCCATGATGGGCTTGAGATAGATATTTTCCTTGTTGCTTGTGGAAATTCAAACAAAGATGGAGTTTGATATTTAACCAGGTAGGTTTGGCTCTGGTAAAATAGGTACCCTTGAGGCCAGTTCTTGTTAACAGAGAATTGTGAATACATTTCAAAATGGTTGCACATTCTTCTTTCGGCGGGAACCAGCATGGTATTTTTGCTTGATCTTTGCAGTGTCACACTGTGAAACTCAGAAATTGTAGGGCCTGTGCAGCTCTTACCTTTCCTTCCAGTTCATCCTGGGCCTGTGGCAGCTTGGTGGTTAGAGTGTGAAGTGCTGCTGCTTCTTCCATTCTACCTCGGGCCTTTGCAATTAGACTTCTGTTTCCAGGAAGTGTGATTCTATTTTTCCAGTTTCTGTTTTTTTTTCCCCTCTCATGGATCTCCACAGAGCTCTTAATTTTTGTACTTTTTTGGATTTAATCTTGTTATGAGGACAGGAATGACTTCTTCTAAGCCTCCTACATATCAGATGAGAAATTGTGAGTCTTATTTGTGTTAAATGGTCACTTTTAAAAAGTTCAATAGTGCTTGAAAATAAGAGATTATAAACTGAAATGTAACCTATAGAGACTATATTTGCAAGTTTTAGCCATGCCTCAGGTTTATTCTAGCTTTCAGTTTGACGGATGGAACCATTGTTTATGACTCTAGGGAATAAAATTTGAATCTTACGTACAATGAAATAACCTCACATTAGGGAGGTCATTCACCCCAGATAAATCTGTGGCTTTTAAATTGGTTTTAAATATTAAATGAATCTCTGCACTTGCAGCAATACCTAACAATATCTAAAGTAATTACCATGTTATCAAGAAAGTGAATTTGCAATTGGTTAATCTATTCCTCAATCAAATATAACAGCAGCTGTCAGATAAATGGAGCAATGCATTTATAGGAGTTATTGTGATTTGTATCTGACAGTGCAGGCAGTCTTTGTTCGGCAACGTACAGTAGACTGATTCAGCTTCAGAAACAACATGGACAACATCTTGAGGAATTTCCTAGTAGTGAACAAAAATGAATATCATTAAATTCCAGAAGAAACTCAATAGAGGACTAAGAGTTTTGCTACAATACTATTTTCCACGTCAGTATTAAACCACATACAAAAATACCCTAAAAGTACCATGGTAACATTTTTCCTTGCCTATTTTTATAATTGTAGCAAACTATTTTGCCCACAGTGAGAAAATTGTGAGGTTTTGTGCCTTAGATTTTCTTGCATTTCCAGAGTTGATGACGCAGATGCTGCTGTGAGATATCTTTTAGATATTTTCCTATTCAATGAATAATTATTTCTGTCTTGCAGAAAGTATTATCATTTAATAAGCTTTTCTTAAATTTCTTTTTGATATTTTTATGTTCATCTCATTGAACAGCGTAATCTTAGGAAAGATTACATTGGATTGCTTCACAGTTTCGTCTCTTAAACTATCTTAACGTCATCTCTCCATTTTTTTTCTTTTTTTGCTCTTTATTGTTTTGCAGTGTTCTTTTTCAGTTCTGATATGCAAGTGTAATGAAAGGGTTGCGATCCTTCCTTTTCCAGGTCACTAATAAAATATTAAGAACTGGCTGAGCCCTAGTTCCTGGGCCTTGCCCTAGAGACCTCTCATTATGTGGCCGGCTGTTATTTACCCTTCGGGTCCCATTCTTTGTGTTCCTCTCCACAGGTAGCAATCCTTGCAGGAGTCATTCTATCAAAGTCACTCTGAATACATTTTTAAATTAAGATTATAGGAGGTGCTGTATCAAATGCCTTCTTGAAACCTGACACCTGTGATATCCATTTTATAAATTGTAGTCATTAATTTTTAAAAAAATGTTAACTAATCACAACTGTCTAGAATGACTAACGTCGATCCTGATTTTGTAATATCGGTAGGAGGTGACACTCAGGGATATCATTTTGGTGTCATGCCTATACAAATGACTCTGTAAGGTAAGAAAGATAGTTCATGTGAAAACTTGCAAGTGATTTGTTGTGAAAATGTTATTATAGATGAATGATTTTTCTTTTTACTGTCATCTGTAGTGAATTTTGAAAGCTCTAGCTGTCTTACCCTTTTAGTTGTATTTTTCTTAAGTATGCCTTTCTCCTCATTGTTACTAGTTATTAAAATGATTTGATTTAAGAAACCAATATTTAAATATTTTACATAAAACTTCATATTCCATAGTCCTTGGATCTATATATTTTAATCCTTCTACTTTTAACTTCTATTATAAAAATGTTGTTGTAGTAGTTATTTTTTATAACAATTCTTCACTAAACATGCTATTATCGGGTTGCTAAGCCAAAGAACTTTTTCCCCAAAAATCAGATTATATGTTTTATGAACTGTTAAAATTAATAAAATTTTACAATAAGGGTATCAATCATAAATTATCTGTTTATCAACTTTTTATATAAGTGAATTTCAGAAAATGACTATGAGACACCCTGCTCAGTGATGAGATCTTTGTGGCCCAGTGTAAACACTCTAGAATTATCTCTGAGTGAAAAATCGTGAAAGCATTTTAAGTTGAGAGATGACCTGATAGGACTTTGCTCTTAGCAAGGAGATCTGGATGCTCTGAGAATGAACAGAGTGGTGGGTGGGGAACTAGACAGAGCAATGAGGAGGTGACTCTAGAGTTCAGGGCCTCTCCTCAACCTTTACCCACTGGTCACTTCTTGGAAGGTGGCAAAGGTGGTGGTAGACATTGGAATGAGGATTCTGAGGGTATTGTATATTTGATGAGCCCTATTTAATAATTTCTTTTCAGTGGAAGAGTTTATCTTTACAGTACACGCATGGCTGAGTGTATTAACAAGAAAAAATTCTCTAGAATTTCTGATACATGAGACAGAATTATCACAGCACCTCCCACAGGCATTTGGTCTGACTATAGGGGTGAAGGAATTGCCATTTGCTGAGGTGGAAAAGACTACGAAAAGTTAGAGAAGGAAAATTAAGAGCCTTATTTATTAAATTCTGGTGTGTAGTTGTAAAAAAAGCGAAAGCAATTTCCTTTGTGGATGGCGAGTTCATGAAATACAGATTTTTACCTAGAATTCATTTTATTATCAACATTACATTTACAAAAATATCATGTCTCAGGAGAATTAGTAGGCATTTTTCTAATTTGTGAAGATGTTGCTGTCTTTAAAAATGAAAATATACACATATTTGTAATAATCTTTTATTATTGAAGGTTTTTCAGTAGGCTGCATTAGTATTTAAAATTTTTCTTTATCAAAAAAGTGGTGTGGGTTTTTTTTTTTTTTTTTTTGAGACAGGTTCTCACTCTGTAGCCCAGGCTGCTCCTGAACTCACTATGGAGCCCAGGCTGGCCTTCAACTCAAGGCAATTCTCCTGCCTCAGTCTCTGTAGTGCTGAGATTACAGGTGTGTGCCAACATGCCTGGCTTAAGTGGTGCAGGCAAAGAGAACTTGGGTACTTAGCACTTGCTAATCAAGCACTTTAACCACTGAGCCATTCCTCCAGCCCATGTTTTTGGGTATATGTGATCATTTTAGGTATACTTTGTCATAATTAGGTGTAAAAGGTTTTTGGGGGGAGAAGGTGAATATTTTGGCTCCTTTTGAACACTGATAATTAGCATGATGATAAATCCAGGTCCATTTTAATTCTTTTTACCCTGGAACCTGTGTCTGAGAAGAGAATAAAAAACAGAAAAATAGTGGCTTATCTTTTGGCAGGTTGACGTTTTTGCTGTTTTTGGTTCCATCAGCCAACATAACAATCATTTCTTCTCGGCCTCCTTAATTAAAAAGATCTAGATAAAATGCAAATAATTTGTTCTTATATGTTACTCATACCAGATATTTTTGAATTTAGTCAAGAGTGCTGATTTAATTTTTTTTTTTTTGAGTGGGTAGAACAGGTCTTTATTTAGAAACACAGAAGGGTAAAAACTTCCAGTACCCAGGATCCTGAATGAGTTGCCCTTATACCATCTTATTGAAAGTTACTTGCTTGATTACTGAATCCCTGAACACAGCTATATATGAATAGTAAGACTAAATAATTTCATATATAAAAAGCACTGCACAGTCTTGTCTTAATAGAACAGTAGTTTACATGCAGTCTGAAAGATGAAGAATTGTTTTTAACAGACATACCATGTTAGGAACAGCATATTTGAGCCATGGAAAGAGGATGATATTTGGTGGCTACTTGAACAGCAGACAGCAGCAATGACTGCTGGGAGTCGAGACATTCAAGCTGACATCAGCTCTGCTGTTGAGTTGGAGCGTCAGGTGTAACAAGTTACTTCCTTTCCTGAGTTGCATCATCATTAGTTCAGAAAAAAAAAGGTTTTAATATGTAGTTAGGTTATATGACTGCCAATATACCCTCCAATTTGCAGTGTGCTGGCTAATTTTGATTGGATTGCTAACACAAGGTTCCTTACACTGGGTGTAAGCAACAAAAAATGTTTTCCATTGTTTGTAAAGACTTGGAGTCTAGATCTAGGTGTCCCCAGATTTGGTGTCCAGTGTGGATCCTTTGCCTGGTTTGTAGGTGGGCAATTGGTCCTTACACAGTAGAAATGATGTTAATCTCCAGAGCAGTTTCTTCTGTCAGGCACTAATCCCAAACATGAAGTCAGTCTCCTCGTGACCTCTTCAGCTGTAAGGGCTCTTCCTCCTAACGTCATCACCTTTGGGGTTAGGATATACATTTACAGACCATATCACGGCAGTTATTCCACAGCAAGGCTTTGACATAGGTGACAACTGGTATGATGAACAGTGTGCATCCCTGACTCAATACAGGTGCTTCATCCTGAAGGCTTTTGTAGGAGGAATGTTGTTTAACAAGGGCAAACCAGATAAAAGTGGAATACCTGAACAGTCGTTGATGATGGGTTAGAAGTATGCACCTAGGCACAGGATGACAAATACAACTAATGACTTCCTAGGAAAACTCTTTAATCTGCTTATTTCAAATCACAAAAAACTTAATATGGAGCTAAGGCTTTTAAAAATCTTTACATATAGAACATGTGGTAAATGGAACTTTGGGGGAATTTAGTAGCTACTCATTTCACTGCCTAAATTTAGAAAAAAGAATACAAAGGCATAAATAAGTTTGTGCTGAGCTGTTTGTAATTTGTAGAGAGTAGAGATGCCTAAGAGCAGAACATGGTGTTGCTTTCCTGACCTAGATGATTTGAAAGTTTTCTCATATGTTTTCATGAGACTATAGGTGGAGCATTATTATGGGAAAGATAACATTTAAAGGTACTTGAAAGGCTATGTTGCTTGGAGAAATTTCTATTTTTAATTTCTTCTGTTTGCATATTAACAAGAATGGCTGTTACAACCTCTCTCCCATGTGGAGTGCTTTGTAGAGGAACAAGGATATGTCTGGTGGGGACCAGTGGAATGAGGGCAGCATGGGGCAGTAGAAGAATGGAATGCTGAGCCAGAGCTAATGCCTAGATATGATGTGCCGACAGAGTAAAGAGAGACAGTGTGTACTTCACAGCTTTGCTGCTATGTTCTGGGCAATAATCTTTCAATCACAGCTCTCCCTGGACAAGTTGGCTTCTTCTACTTTGATAAAAATGAAGGTACCACAATAGGTGTATTCAAATCTGTCTCTCGAGAAGAAAGTGCATTAGGAAAAGTAAATTCAATGACCCTGCTCCTGAGGAAAAAATTTCTAGTTTTAAAGGAAATTTAGAAATGGGTAGAAATTGTAACATACTTGATACTATCAAGGGGCAAGTCTCTTTGAATTCATTTATATATTTATGCAAATTAAGACATCAAAAGAATTTGGGGGAAAGGAACCTAGAAAAGCTAATTTCATTTCTACATAGAAATATAAGGATGTGATAGAACTAAGCTGAATGCAGTATTAATTAGGATGATGTGGACTGAGGGACCTTTCTACATGTTGATACATGAGAGCAGCCTGGTGCTGAAGTGCCCACAGATCTCATCTGAGGAGGATTCCTTAGTCTTCTGTTCTGCTTTTGTTACTTACTAACTAGAGGATTTTGGAGAAATTGTGATATTTTGGGGGTTTGTCCTACTTTTTATCATTTGGATACTAAAATAATATTCACCTGATAGAATTGGTGGGGAGAGGAAATAAATTAACACATGCTAATGGCTTATACAGTGTGAGTAGGAACAGCAGCAGTATGGCCACTTCTGTCTTTAACAGCACCACACCACCAGCGAAGAAGGGAAGTCTAGAAATAGGCTCAGGTACATATGGAGATATTGTGCGTGAGGCAGGTGTGTTGTGGAACAGTAAGGAAAATGTGATTCAAGAAATGGTGTTGACAAAGCTGCCCATATGGAAAAAATATCTTAGAAACTTCTTTAAGCTAGAAAAACATCATTATGGGTTGATTATTTAAATATTTAAAAGTAAGGCATATAAATTCTTAGAGTGAAACATATGCTTACAATTAAACAATCCAAATTTTACAGACTTAGCCAAGATACATAAAACATATGTCCACACAAGTTATTATACACAAACACAGAAGCTTTCTGACAGCCCAGACAGTAAATAGCATAGATGTCCATCTATTGGTGAATGGTCAGATGAGTTATCTATCCAGAGATATTCATATCGTGAATACTATTCAATATTAGAAGGAGTGAACATATAACACGAATGAATCCTAATAGCATGGGAAGTATAACCCAAACATGAAAGAGTATATGCTGTATAATTGTACTTAATAAAAATTTGTAAAAGGCTAAATCATGATCAAAATTAAGTCGATGTTTGGAATCAAGGATGGGAAAAGATTAAGTGTACAAGTCATGAATACAATTTTGAGAGTCAGAGACATATTCTATACATACCTTAGTTGTGACTGTTCATTTCTATGCATTTGACAAAATAGTGTCATCTACTCTTATATTAGAGTCAATGAATTTTATTGTGTTGAAGTCATAGTTCTATGAAAGTGATTATATTTTTAAAGTCAAGGCCTAACATAGGGCAGTTTTAAAAGCGTGTTCTTGACATGCAGATGAGCAGAGTGATGTTAAGAAAAGAGCATTTTTGAGATGCTTGCTTCTGAAAAGAGTGTCCCTAAGCTGCGTCACATGAGAAGATTTCAGTCACTAGCTAGAATAAGCTGGGGAATGCATAACTATTGAAGCGGCTCAGCTCGAGTTTCTGGCACTGATTTCGACCATAAGAAAACTACCCAGTGAGAACCACCCATCTGATGCCAATTTGCAGAACTATGAAAAACAATGACACAATGATAGCTGTACTGTTAAGGCACTGCTTTTTATGGTGATTTATTATGCATCATCAAGTAATTGGAACAAAAGATGCATAAAATGTAGAACATTAAATGTCTCCAAATAGAACTTTTTAATGCATAACACAAAATGTATAAACTGTGAAAGAAAAGATTGATAACAAGTAAAATTATAGAAATATTTCTATAGAAAAAGCCCAAAATTAAAAGACAAACGAGAAAAAATTTGCTGCAATACAGCACACTACTTAAGTTTGTCATATTAAAATGCCTTTCAAACCAATGAGACAAGCTGGCAACACCATAGAAAATGGTCATCATACAGGAAGGACAATAAAGGTAAACCAGTAGGGCCTTTGTACACACACAGTGATGGTCATCCTTGCTTCTATGGTCATCCTTGCTTCTACTATAGGAGATACAAATTAGTGCTGCAACACACTATTATTTAATCCATAAAATGGATGAAGATAAATAGTTTGAATTATCTGTGTCATCGCTGAGTTAAGCTCCCCAATGTTTTCTTGCTGAGGGTGTAAATTGGCTCATCCTCCTTGGAAGGCAGGTTAATTTTAGCTTTCACAGTTTAAAATAGAGGGACATTTCATGTTAGGAAGATAATAGCTCCAATCTAGGTAGGATATTTTTTTTTTTTTAACAAACTCATAATGTGATATGTACCAGGACTGGGTTGGATATTTTGTGCCATTCAGGTGCTCAAGTTGCTGGATTCAATGTGTAGAGGCTTTGTAGTTTAGTAGGATTTCAGAGTCTTCATATGGCTAATGCAATATGGATCAAGACATTGTGTGAGTTGGTAAGGTGTTGGTGATTGAGTGGAGGTATGGGAGGATTAACTGAAAATGGTCAAGAACATTTGAGAGCTTGATTCACCTTTGAGTATCAAATTATGCAAATCTTTTTTATTCATCTCAAGCAATCTTCTCTAAATTTCTTTTAGTGTGCATAGGGAGCTTATAGAAAGATGCCTTAGTCTCAGATATCTCCTGCTTCAACTATTTCTGCAATTTAGAAGCTTTACATTTTATAATAAAAAGGCCTAGTAAGATATTACTCTCATTTGCGTAAGAAGAAATAAGAACGAAAAATCACAAATAATTTAAGAATATGTATTAATATTTCAGTTCAACATCTTGTGGAATGAGAACTACTTGGACATTTTTGGCTTTTCATGTCTGAGCAAAAAATAGGCATGGAAATGGTACATAGAGATTTGATTTATTTCTGCAATTGATTCTTTGGATTATTTTTATTAAAACGTGTCTTGATAACTGTGTTAATAAGAAGTCTCAATGGACATAGAGCAAGCTGTCCTTCTCCAAATGAAAAAGCAAACATTGGTAATATGAGAGGGTTAAAACTTACATCATCTTCATTATGGCAGAGAAGGCAATCAGGAAAAGTAGATGTGAAGCGTTCTTATTCTAACAGAATTAGGTGCACTGGTGTAAAATATTGCTCTACACTCACATCAATAATAACTATGCTCCAGCTAAATTTGTTTATCTATTTCCACACAGCCACACACGTTTTCATCTTTGTGGCCCACACTCTGAATGTCACTCACTGTATTTTGCAAAAGAACACCAGAACTTCCAGTTCCTTAGCCGCTGACCGGGTCAACTTATTTCCTCTGTGAAATTGTTTGCCTTCATACAGATTTCATTTTTTTTAGAATTTAATAAATAAACACAAGGCTTAACCAGCTAGTTCTATTTAATAATATCTCTAAATATTATTTCAATTTTCTCTTTCTTAAATAGTGTCTTTGTCACTTTCTTTGGATTTTGTGACTATTTGCCATCACTCAGTAGTCTAATCTCAACCATTAGAGAGATGATTTCTGCCTTTCCCTTCTGGTCAGACATTGGCTTTCTACTTTGCCTTCACACTGAGTTTATCTGGATGGTGGTAAATGTATGTCAAATTGATACTTTTTAAAATTCTGGGAATTTTAATAAGCAAGCCTACTCTAAAGATGTTACATGAAACAACAAAATGGTGATTCTGTATTAAAGCAATATTAATCATTGCACCGTGTGGTATATCAGGATGTGTTTGTTCTAAATTCCCAGGCAGGAGGGGAAAGAACCAAGATTGAGGATATACAGAAATTTAGGTAAGAAATCATAAGTAAAGACTGCAATGATGAACACAGCACGTTGCAAGCTTTTGTGTTTCTTAATAAGGCTACATATTACTTTCCTGGGTGGAGTAATAGTGCCATAGAGATGCACTATATAAATTGACCACCAAAATCAGGGCCTTTGTGCTTTTGAAGAAGGTTACTGTTAATAAGTACCCCAAGGATTATAGGCATAAATCAGCACACTATCTCCAGTTGGACATTTGCATCACAAGTTAAGGAGATGAAGTGGATAATGCAAGCATGTCTTCTGAACAGGTCAGGTAGAATCCATTCAACCTTAAGTCAAAAGTTATGGGACATTTTTCGGAGTGTAGTGAAGAGAAACAGGGAAGCAAAGGCAGCCAATTAGAATCAGAAGACCTCGTGAAGCTAGTACAGCAGGTGACTGGAGCTCAGCTCTTAGGAAACCTTTAAAGAATGGGGCAAAACATATGCTTCAATAGGGCCCTGGAAGAGAAGGGAATTAAAGGATTTGTGATACCACCTCTGGAGGCTCATCCAGAGATGGTGCCAGGTTGAATTCATCTTTGCCTTTGTGAAGTCTTGAGAAAACCCCTGTGCACAACGCCACACACACTGGAGGGAGGAAGTCTGTTGAAGGAAGAGTATGGTAGGACACCCAAAATGTCAGTGACATATTTCTATAATCATAGTCTAAAATTAAGTAGTTAACAAGACTATTTTCAATTTTGAGAAGACAAGGTATCTTAACCTTTTCTAATCATTTTTAGGTTTTCAATATCGCCAGCATGATACAACTTCTACTTGTTTCATAGTCTTATCCCAAAAGTTAGTCTTAATTTTAAGACAGTTTAAAATAGGGTATCAAGCAAAAATATTTCAAGGAAGTTTTAAAACCAAATCTCATGATTTTATAACTGAACATGAGGCAATTTGCTTAGGTAATTCTTTAGAGCTTTAAAAACTATTTTTCATATAGAATGGCTGAGAGTTGAGTTGGAAGAAAATAAGACAGCTGTTGAAAAACTCCCACACTTTACAGGGCTAGTTAGGAGGCTTTAAGGGAAGCTTTTGATGACACTTCCAAGCTGGTCATTTGTTTAGTTCTGAGACTACTCGTGTTCTAGTATGAATTTGGACTTTTTTTCTTCCTGTAGAAAAGGGTTTAGAGCAAAATATTATGACCATCTCCACAATGGTGTACTTATTTGTTTTTACCATAGTTTGAGGTGATTATTTTTTCAGTGTGTAATTTATAAATGAAAATATCCATTGTGTGTGAAGAGGTAGAAATTGTGTCCTTTTATGTTTTTCTGGATTTCTATTTCAAACCTAGTGTTTTTAGGGCCAGAACAATGGATTGGGACTTGGAAGGGCTTGGGACAGAGCTAATGAGAGATTTAGGCAGGCCTGGTATATTGAGAGATGGAAGTGAATACAGAGTTCACTGTGAGAGCTGAGAATCCAGACACACAAGCAGAACCTGATATTAAAAAAAGCATAGAGAAGCTCACAGGAATGTGTAAGTGTACAGAAAAAAATGTCAGTGCCAGGAGTATGAAACAAAGGTAGATTACATACAGAAATCCTACAGTGGACAAGTAACAGGGCTCTGTCTTTAGAGCTCAGTGTCAGAGTTTGCGTCTTTCCCAAGGCATAGAGTTGAGAAGAAATGGTTAGAGCAGCTTACAGCTCCAGTTCTTGGGTTATCCTTCGACTCTGAGTACAAGATACAATCTTGGAAAATCATGTCTGAAGCTGGAATTTGGCTTAGTAGTTTAGAAAGGGTTTGATGATCAGAATCGGACCCCCAGGAAATGCCAGGAAGCGCAACGAGATGAGTTGATGTTGAATCGTCCAAACTACGTCAATATCCAGAGCTAAGGGTAGAGCTATGACTGCCTCTGTGGATTAAATGTTCCAGCTGAGCGTAGAAGAGAAATATAACAGCAGGGAGGCAGACACAACAGTATATTTTGTTTTAGAATAATTGCTTTAAACAGTATTTCCTTCAGAATGCTTCATGGATCACAATTCCTCTGAGGTGCTCTGAAATGGGAGCTTTCTTTCCACAAGTCGACTTTGAAACTTATTTTCTCCTTTCTCGGAGAATCATACTGCACATTAACATGTTAAAAGCTCTGAGAATTCCTATCTTTCCATCTGGCCCATAGGAAACCACCACCCCTTGAAACCAGACTTCTCTGTAATGCACATTGAGAATGGCCAGATTACCTGACCCTGCCTGACCCTCTGCATTGTGGTCATTGAAGGCTGAAAGTAGCTTTGTCAACCTTTGTAAAGACTTAAATGCATAAAGGCTAAAAATACTCTATCAGCTGCATCTTGAAGAAATAGCTATTTGTTAAGTCTATTAAGAGAAGAAAACAGAATCTAGTTCCAAAAAGGTTTTGAGTTTGTTACTAAGATTAAAGTTGTCAAGAGGTAAAGAGACCTAGGCATCCTCGCTTTGTTCTTTTGTTAACAGAGATCAGGAACCAGAAAGGTATTGGTTTGATTGCCCTGGGGTAGCTGCCCGGTAGGAGATGAGCAGGAGTGCAGGGAGGCAGGGTCTTTACGTGCTACTCCTTCCATCAACATCTCCTCCCTGTGCATCGTAAAAGCCAGTCTGCATGTGGATTGAGCTGAACTTGCAGAAGTGACTGAAGCTGAGATTGTCAGGCTTGAGGTTTGGCCAGCTGCAGACATTATTAAACAGTATTCTCTGTTGGTGACCTTTGTATATTTTAATCCTTTTAAATCAAATACCACATACTCACAAATACTTTGAGAAATAACTTAATTCTATTTGTAACCCACTCTTATTAAAATACCTTTCAAATCAATGTTTTTCTAGAAACAATCTTTCCCATTTTATTTATATGTACATATGTGATACATAATGTTTACATTAAACTTCAGTATTTTGTGTACGTATATATCATGTACAACTTATCTCACCTAAGTTAAAATTTGAAGAACAGGTTTGCTTGCATTTATCTTATTTATGTAAAGAATTACAAAAATACTCTTCTCCAAAGTTTTGTACTTGATCAAAAAGCCACCAGGAGAGTAGGCATTATGAGTTTATGCATGTACCTACATATCAGTTATGTATGTATTTGTAGCAGTATAGGTTTCCATATTGCTTACAAATGTGACAGTAAGTTATATACTTTCTTTGACAATGAGAAAACTGTATTTGGATATGATAAATTACTTTGCTCTATATGTCTCTATTATAAACGAATAATTTGGTGTGATTTCAATAAGGACATTTGCAAGTATACATGGATGAGCCTTGTATATTTGTGATATGATACATCACCCCCCCACACACACGTCAAGATATGTGCATATGTACTTAACCTGCCTGGTAATTTACATATTTTATATTCTTAAGTCACAAAATTTGAGGTAATTAGTTATATATTTTAATAAAAGCACTGCACTGCTGCGCATATTCAAAATTAAATTAATTAAATGAATCTGCTGAGAAGTAGCTCTTTTATTCACTAAGGTTTAAAAAAAATCTTAATGACACAAACTGACTTTCATGCCAGCTTCTGAGTTATAACTCAAGGAAATTGTGCCATAATGCACAAGTTATCCCTCCTTTAAATACGCCCCCAAAATTTGTATCAGAATGAATACCTCTCAAGCCTAAAGCCTTAGCTCTTCCCAGGTTTGCAGCATTTAGTCTTTTATGCGCTACTCTTCTTTATGCTCCTTCAATTTTTCAGGGCAAATAGACCAACTAGATCAGTCTATAGAATGAAATAAAGGTATTCGGGAGTCATAAAATATCTGTAGCTATGAATTTTAAAACTTTCAAAAAGTGTTAATTAACTAGACTCTTACCATTCCTAAGTGGAGTCATATCGAGTATGTCATAATAGCCATTTTATGGAGAAAAAATTGAACAAACAATTATATGAAAACATCACACAGCTTCTTTTTTTGTAAATAGTTTCACATATATGTAGAATACAATTGGGCTTATTTAATACACACACTATTTACTACTTTTTGCATGAATTAAGGTCCTTTCGCAATAACCGTTATGTTTAAAAATTAAATTAAAAAAAACTGTGTGGGGTCCCTCTTATAGGTCAAATCATCTACTTGACGGTGGCACCCACAACGCTTTCAGGCAGCTCCCGCTTTCCATTTACAACTGAGAGGAGGGTGAGCAGGGTGTTGTGGGTGCATGGGGGATGGTTTGTAGTGCAGTGGGAAGATGTGTTCACTAGGCAATTAGATTAGGAGATGAATATGTTTTTTAGGAGGAGGGGCAGGGTGTGGAAGGTTGTATGTTACAAGTGACCTTCCTTGATGATGATCAAGGGTGAGCAGCATAGCGTGGGAAAGGAGGAAGAAAAGACTACTGTAGAGAGCAGGATTAGTTTTAGTTATTTACCATTTTTTATGAGTCTGGTTGTATATTTTGTGCACATATAGGTCATGTTAACATTATAATCCTTTCCCTTCTTCTTAGCCCTCCCACCCCATATTTTTTGTTTAATTTTCTAGGGAACTAATATTCTACCATTTATTATTATTTTTTAAATTTCCATATACACGAATTCCAAATTCTATAACACATTTGAGATAGGGAGTCTGGGGAATCAGTGACCATCTTTGCCCCCTCCTTTTCAGAGGTTCTCCCATTTCCCAGCCGACCACAAGGATTAGAAGGAAAGCAAAGGGAGCTAGGGATGAGGGAAGGGGAAGAGAAGGGAGGGAGACAGAGCTATTAAGCCTACTGTTAAGTGGATTCAATATTTAGAGAGAGAATTTTCTATGAAATGTTCTATGTATTATGTTCTATAATTTACCCAGCATTACCTCTTCAAAAAAGCAAAAGGACACACTGTAAAGAAATATTAGTTCCCTTCATCCTTGTAGCTGTAGAAAGAAGGTAGCTTGATTTATGTTTTTGCATGAACCAGCCATATCTAGGCAGGCCTTGGGTGAATCCTGTTATGAGCATCTCATGAAATTTTAAGTTCAGAAGGCCACAGAAATTTGTAAAATTTCAGGTGTAGTTTTGTTCCAGACTCCAAGATCTCCTCAATCGGAAATTGGAGGACTTAGGGAATGTAAGTGAAGTATCACCGTGAGCGGTTCAAGACATTTTGCATTTTTGCCTGGGTAAATGAATTAAATGTCAGAATACCCACTGAAGAGCTTAGTTCTACAGAAAAATGAGGTAAACTTGGAGAGTAGCAGAAGGAAGATTGGAAGGAAAGTATGAATTTTAGTTAGACTAGAATACTGAACTAGAGGGAGTCTTAGAGGTGGAAAAACATTCCAGGAATTTAGGGCCTTTGTAGTGTCCTTCATTGTGAAGTTTGTGACCTCAAAGGCACAGGGCTTTTGTTATGTACTAGAACGCCTGATGGCCCCGAAAAATTCTTAACAAAACAACACAAGGAGTGAGAATTGAGGGATAAGGGAGAAATGAAGATTGCAAAAGTCGTATTAGTGTGTCAAGTGTGCTAATGACATGCATGATTAAGTTGTTTTTTATACCTCTATTTCAAGAATATACCAGAACACCAGATTTGTGTTGCATCATTGGGAATGGGGGAGAGTATGAGAATAAGAACAAACCCAAAGTCACTGATATTTTTGATCATTATACAAGAGGGAAATAATATTATAGGTTTCAAAGATGAAAAGAATATTACATAGTTGTTTAGAGAATTTTGGTTAGCTTTCAAAAGAGTCATCTTAAGCAAGTAGAATTAGACATTGGATAAAAGAGATACTGAGATGAGGAATAAAATCAAGGGGAAAAAGGGAACAACAAAAGGAGAGGAAGCCTCACTTACAACTTTGGGTAGAGTTGCTAGGAGCAGCAGGGCTGATAGAAAACAGCCAAGGATAGTTGGAAGAGGGAAAAAAGCCTAATGAAGTCAATGTCTAAGCAGAACCTGAATTCGTGATTCACTTAGGGCATGATTGTGTGAGTGAAAATTTTGAAAGACTCTATGAAGTCTAGAATTTATAGATGAGTTAGCACAATTGCTAGAATGAGGTCAACATATACAACATTAGTTCTGTTTCTATATGCAAACATTAAAAGTTGTAAATATTTTTTAAAAGAAAAGACTTAAAAAATGAAATACCTAGAAATGAAAGTGATAGGAAATGTGAATACAAGTGGTCATAAGCAAATAAGGGGAAACATGTTTATAGACAGGAGGACTCTAAGTTGTAAATACATAAATTCTCTGCAGATTGATCTATAGAGGTAATGTAATAAAAAAAATCTCAGCAGGACTTTGTTTTGTGTGAAAACAAGCAGTCTGTGATTTTATGAGTGTTGAAGTTCAAGAATAGTCAAGAATCTGATTTATGACAAAATTTGCTCTGGCATGTGGTGGAGAAAAAATGGTCCTGGATCAGATAAGTGAAGAAAGGTACCCAAGTAGGAAAATTCATTCCAGCTATTGTGGATGCTGGGCCTAAATGTGAAAGATAAAGCAATAAAACTATGAAAGACATAAAGGAATAAACTCATGACCTTGTTATCACTGAAAGTTTCTTCTGCAAGACACAAACCTATAAGAAATTGGACTATATTAGAACTCAAAACTAAAATTCAGCAAGATGCTAGAACGCGATTAAAATCTATGCAGTAGGAGGTTTTATATATTAATATATAGGTGTATAATTGAATAAAATTATTATCTAGAAAATATTCTACTATAAGTCAATGAGAAAAACCAATAGGAAAAGTGGCAGAAGTCTTCAGTAGTTTACAAAATAAATTATTCAAGTGGCCAATAAATGCATGAAATTTCCCACCTTCATATGCCCGCAGGGCATGCTGGTCAAAACTGCAGATGAGAGATTTGGGGAAAAAACAGAATGCACTAAAAAAAGTGTCATGATATAGAAAAATAGAGCTCTAATATGCTGTAAATTGTCCTAATCCCATTGAAACACTGGCATGCTTTCCTGCAACACAGATCATATATGTATCCTAAGACCCAGCAAGATCCTAGGAGAAATGTGTTGATGTTCAGCCATGTTTAGAGTGGCATTATTTAAACAAAAAACAAGAAACGGTGAAGTTTGACATGCTTGTAATCAAATATACTGCAGCACTGAGAAAGAATGACTGTTGAAACATTGTCTCAGAACTCATGACAATGTTTTTGTTTAGAAATGTAATGTTGGAAAGAAAGTAGTACAAACTAATGAATTTTTAAAAATAAGATAGAGGAAGAAGAAAAACTAATCTGTCTGAACTTGGGGATACTAGTTCCTTCCTCAGATTGGGCAAAAGGCTTGATAAGCTGCTTATTGCTAGTGACAGAATATAGGAATTGGAGCAGAAGATAGGAATGTTCTGTCACGCTGTGGTTTTATTTGGTTGAATTGTATTCTTATTTGTTGAGTTTTGAGCTCATGGAGTCTACCTTTATTCTTTGTGTGGTTATGTTTTATCTCGATAAAATAGCGGTGTGACTCCTAGAAGGATGAATGTAGCAGAACCAGGGAAGTTCACATTGAAAAGGATTTTGATATTATTTTAATAACGGTAAGAGGAGACATGAGTTCATTTACTCCTTGCCTGGTTAAAAAAATGTGAATAAATGTGTTACATTTTAACTCTCCAACTTTGGGAGTGTTCAGTAACAATTACATGGAAATACCTTGCCAGAAATGCTGGGGTGTGGGCATTTCATAGTGTGACTTGAAGCTTTCTTATTACAAATACGTATTAATAAAAAATTGGGAAAATTTACTTAGTGTGTTTTTTAGGCTACCACTGACACACTCAGTGAATGATTTCATGGAACACTAGGTGATGGAGTGATTACATAAAAAAGATTCACATGAATTAAAATTTTCTATAAGCAGTGAATAATAATTGAAGACTTCCCCCAATTTATTAGCACTGGGTACACAAGCACAGAGTCATATGATTAGATTCTGCTAAGTTTCCACACACTGATAATTACTACCATTTCTTATATAATGTTGGGGTATTATTGGTGTCTAATTTACATATTCAAGTTGAGAACTTGTGGAACTTTAAGGTTTGTTTGCAGAGACTCAATATCTGTAGACCCTAGACTGTCCACACCACAGCCAGAGAGGGACGTACTCTGAGGAAATGGTCTCTGCTAAGGACTACGGGTACCTGCATTCAGATTAATCAGGAGGATTGCTACTCAAACCAATATTGCTACGTCTCCTCGACACAATCTTTGATTTGCAGAGTTGAAAGAAACTCAATGCACCAAGTTCCTTTCTTGCCTCAGACAGAATGCTTAGCAGCACATCGTGGAAAGCTTTGAGCAGCTTCTTTGGTAAAACTGTGGAAATGATGAAGAGTTCTATAAAGAAGCCCTTCCTCAGTAGCCTTAGAAGTTACACAGCTTTCTTAAAAATATTTAGCAGAAACTCAACCATAACTTCTCTAAATATGTGAGGTGCCTGAGATAGTAAGCCATAATTGGCTTTGGAGCCATTAAGTAAACCTGATCACCTCATGCTGAGCTTCTGCTCAGCATGGTGGAACCTGCGACAGTCCCCACCCTCAGAGGACCTGACAGTGCAGGGACATCTAGAGACTTATTTTGTCTGATTCTCCCTGGGCCCCTCAGAATCCTGTCTTGGGGGTTATTAGACATGCTGACCCACTTAACATTTAGGGATTGGAGAGAGGTTATTGATCTTTCCCATTGAAGAAAGAGAACAAAACATTCTCACAAACTCTTAGAGAGCTGGGATCTTGTGAGCGATTCATAATAGAATAACAGTACCTACCACTGAACACTGCCTATGTGTATAGCAGGTCCTTGGTGCTTTAAATTTGTATAATTATCTTTTAACTGTCAGCAGTAGTATCCTGATTTTGTAGATTGGAGACCTGAAACAAAAAATGTTAATAAGAAAGCAATCTGGTGCAGTCAATAAGTGGCAGAGTGGGGATTTTTGCCCAAATCTCTCCTGACTTCTGCTGTACTGCTTATGCACTGTTTTTCTCAATTGACAGTGCTGCAGCCCTAAGATTCCTATGTTTGCCCCACAGCAAAGAGTCACATCTGTATTATTATGATATATCAAGTGATATATGTCTTAATTACATGGAATAATATTTAGCAAGGTTGGGTTCAATAAGTCCTGTTACCTTTTAATGGAAAAATTCCAGAGTGTTATTGCATGTAGGACTGTCTCTGTGTGTCTCCGGAATCACAGGTTTGCTCAAAGCCATAAGCTCTAATTTTCATAATTACTCCAACTTCAGCAAGAATTACAGTTGAATTTTTCACTTGTGTTACCTCTTTGACTGATAGTATATTGCAAGAAATTATGTACTGGTGGATTAAAGTAATGCCCACACCTTATTTACTATCTTTCTATAAGGAAATAGTCTTTCTAGTTTCAGAGAACAGCATTGCTTTAAAAAAGAGGCTAGATTATATCCTCTTTTGTAGCTTTGCTATGAGGAAGTCATTGCTTTGTTAGTTAGGCCTCCTGCTGAATGATTTTTGATGTGTCTGCTTCTTGGGTACCTCATGGATCTGACACCTCATTAATTCATGATGGTCTGTTCTCTTAAACATGGCTAACTTCAGCTCCCTGTTGGGATTCAATTCACTTTCATCCCTGAAAGCCTGTCTGGTGTACATAGACCCTCCTACGGAGCTGCATGACTTTCAGTAACTAGCTCCATAGCCTGTGGGAGTGGCACACACAACGTGAACGTGATTTAAATTGACCTTCACTTCGCTTTGTTCTCCTCCCTTCTCCTCCTACTATAAGGAATTATAATTATAAGGAATAATCATGGACATCAATATGTTCCATGAGTCAATCGATACTAAACTTTTGCTACTTTCAGACATCATGGCAACAATCGAGCCTTGGTGATTTTTCTTCCCAGCGTCCTTTTTTTTCTTTTCTTTTCTTTCTCTTTCTTTCTTTCTTTCTTTTTTTTTTTTTGGAGACAGGGTCTCTCTCTGTAGCCCAGGCTGGTCTTGAACTCACTATGGAGCCCAGGCTGACCTTGGACTCAGTGCAATCCTGCCTCAGGCTCCCGAGTGCTAGAATTACAGGCGTGCGCCACCCCGCCCAGCTTATGTGGTGCTGGGGAATCAAACTCAGGTACTTAGCACTTGCTAAGCAAGCGCTTTAACCACTGAGCCATTCCTCCAACCACACCACCACCACCACCAGCACCAACCCCCGCCCCATGTCCTTTTGTACATCCTCTTTATCTCTTTCAAAAATGAACGTAAATTTTGTTTGTCATTTTTCCTCTTTCTACGTGCTTCACACTTAGTCTCCATCCTTGGAGCAGTGGATACTTCTAGGCCCAGAGGGATCATTATTGACTCTATTTCCCTTACTAGAGATTACTTTAAATACGGGCCACTGAAACAAAAGGGGACCCTGGTGGGAAAGCCTTTCTCTGCTAAGAGGTGCCTCTTCTGTCAATGTTACTGTGTCTGGATGTTTGAGCTGGAGTTACTCTGGGTATATTTGACTTAGGAGATAGATAACCCGATTCCCAACCTAACCTACCCAAAAAGGCCCCAGAGGCAAGATTCCCAAATTCAGCCCTTTGATGGCATTATGGAGCCAGGAATCGATCATCTCTGGAGTGTAGAGTCTTACATGAAGTAATAAAACTCTTTTTATTTAAACTACATCTTTATTTTTCCTGCCACTTGCTGAGAAGCCTGGGTCGAAGGAGCTCCTCACTTGTGCCAGCTTAGATGGTCCCATAGGTTCTCAGAGTTTCACTTCCTTCCCTGGGATTTTCTTATAAGTTGGCTGAGAGGATTGAATGACAGTCATAGAAGTAAATGCTTATTGAGCCTAATTAATTTTAGTGTTGTGCTAAATGCTGCCTGTGTTTCGATAGCCTAATGGGCCTGCAAAGCACACAGCAGTGGCTGACATCTAGTCAATGAAGAAAAGTAGCTTTTTTCATTTTCTGTCTTATTAATATATTTTATGACATGGAGAAAACATCTGACTGGGTTGAGAGAATAATGTCTGTGGAAGACAGTTGGTGTGGGAGTCTATGTAGTTTATAATAAAGCAGAATAAAACAATAGAAAAAATTATGTACTGAATCGAGTGAGAAACTGTGATGAGAGGTTGTGGAGAAAATAAGGAGGGGCAGTGGAGGATCAATTGTAGAATATTTTGAACATTAGGTAGTCATAGAACCAGAATAATAGAAACCAGGAGCCATTGAAGAATTTTGCCCCTAACAGTCACTTGACAAAAATGGCATTTGAAGAAGATAAATGCATCCAGGCCCAGGGGCACAGGCCTACAATCCCAACATTCTGGGAAGCTAAGGCAGAAGGATTGCAAGTTGAATCCCAGCTTGAGCAATTTAGCCATTTAGCAAGATTCTTAAAATGAAAAATAAAAATGGACTGGGGATATAGCTCACTGTGAAGGGTCTGTGTTCAATTCCAACACCACAAAAAATAGAAGAAAAGTTAGATGGTAATGAAATTGCTTGGAGTGATGAAATGATTAGGAAGCTATTCCAGTTCCACTTTCAGTCAACTCCTGCTTGTTCATGTCTCAAAAAGTAGAAAACAGTAATACAAATGTATTGCATGTTTTAGTGCAAGAAATAGAAATGTTCAGAATGGCTATTGGGAGAATTTTGAGTGCTAGAATGACTTGCTGTTCACAGGACAAGTGCAATTTATGTTGAATTCTATTTTGATATTGTTTATTCTAAAAAATTGCCCTTTACTATAAAATTCCACTCATTTAGTATTTGTAACAATTATAAACGAAGTGGATTACTAAAATAGTAAAACCCAATGACATTTTTTATTAAAATAGGAGATAGTTACATTATATTTGGAAATTAAATGATTTCCTTATTTATTGCTTTGGAAGACTTAGACATAGCTTATAAAACATTTTCTTATTTTTCTTTTTAACAGGATTTTTTGAATCTATTTAGTTGCTCTAACTGAAAATATTCTTTTCTACATCAGAAAAGAAAATGGGACCACATATTTTAGATGACATTTTCTCTGACTTGTGAAAAGTACAATCAGAGAAAATATCTAGAAATGGCTATCTGTGTCATATAACAACAGAGTGGTTTAAAAGAACAAATCCCAGCAATTCATAGGCTGAGAGAAGGAAAAAAAAAAAAAGCAAAAAAGCAAAAGATGCAGGAAAAAGAGACAGCCTGCCGCAGAGCAGAGAGGACCATGACCAAGCTGGGCAACTCATTATAAGTACAGGCATAAAACCTAGAAATAATACAAGGTCAAAAATAAAATTGTCGCTTAGGACCTCAATTTCAGGAAACAAATCCTATGTGGCATAGATGTTGTCATGAAAGGTTATTTCTCGCCCTCTCATCAGATCGTCTATTGTATTTTTTGATTGATTGTCTTGAATGTACTGAGCAGCAGATAACCAGGCTAAATTAACTGGTCATGTATTTAAATACAATGTGGATATGACTATACGATTGTCAAAGCACCCAAGACGGAGTAGAGGAATCGTGCAGTGGTTCGAGTATTTGCTTAGTAAGCACAGGGCCCTGAGTTCAGTTCCCCAGCACCACATAAGCTGAGCATGGGGGTGCATGCCTGTAATTCCAACACTCGGGGCCGAGGTAGGGGGTTGCTGTGAGTGAGGCTAGCGTGGGCTACATGGTGAGTTCAGCATTTGAACTCACTGAGTCCAGCCTGGACTACAAAATGAGACCCTACCTCAAAAATAAAAATAATAGAGACACCAGAGATTCTCCTCTACCCGTAGAACACTCTCTTAGTCTGTCTTTACTTTGTCTTTCTCCCTCCCCCAGATTTTATGTAGAATTCAAAAGGGATTGCTTAGAAAATGCCTCGGATGAAAGGAGTAAATGTTAGATTCTACCTACCTCTTTCTGATTCTTAGACTTTTATGGTGAGCTATTAAAATTGCTAAGATGTCTGATAAATTTAATGCCCATTTCTTTTTTCCTATTTTTAATGATTTACATATACAATACATGATGTTTGCAATGAACTTGAGTATTTTTTGTACACATATATCACAACAACTTTACTATCTGTCCCCATTATTGGTGCTCCCACACCCTCCCCATCCCCCTAACTCTCACTATCACACCCATTTGGTTCTATAGAATGCCTGTATTCTGAGTTTCCCAAATCGGAGAAACCATGCAATAACATACTTAATCTTTTGTGTCTGACTCATTTCACTCAAATCACCACTCTTTAGCTCAGCTTCCCACTCCTAGAATGGGCTGCAGTGGCCAAATCTTGATGCCTCTTCTCTGAGTGTAGCAGACCCTTTATTGGGATATTTGCCAAAAGTTCTTTTTTTCTATATCTTACTATATCTTTGTTGAGATTCTTTAACTTGACCTCACCCACCAGTCCACATAAGAAAAGAACTATAGCAATGTATAATACATAAGGCTAGAAAATGTGAGAAGGAAAAAAAAAAATAAATCTCAAATGTCTTAGCTGAGTACTGAAAGGTAAATATTTGTACACTGTAAGAACGTTCAGGTTATCATTACATAAATCAGTTTTCTTAGGATAAACTTACATCAATGATCAAATAAGTGAATTACTGCATACAGTAAGTAAACCTAAATCTATATTGAATTGCTATAGTAAAGGAACTTAAATCTATGTCACGTAAGTATATTATGCTTAAAGCAATCAGTGTAATGGATTAGCTATTTCAGAATTTTTTAACTTTCATAAATTATTCGCATTTCACTAATTACTAACATTTTGCTAGGTTTTATTTGTCATTTTATCTACCTATCCATCTATAAATTCGTGCACACATACTTTTTAAAGAGTTTATACCAGTTCCTCATGTTAAATATAATTACTATGTTTTGCAAACTAATATATTATTACATATAATAATTAGAGAATATTCACAGATTTTTATAAAACAACTGGTACTAATTTAGAAGTATATCAATCAAATTATTCAAATGCCAGTTAATTATTTTATTATAATTTCTCTTTAGTTGTTTCCTTTCCTCCTTGGTTTTTTTTGTTTTTTTTTTTGTTTTTTTGTTTGTTTGTTTTTTTATTTTTTTTTTTTTTTGGTGTTGCTTGTCTCTCTGTCTCGTTCAAAGATTCCTTCAAGAGTTTTCTGCAATGCTGGGATAGTGGTCACAAGTTTATTTAGGGATTCTTGGTCATGAAAAATTTTACTTCTCCTTCAATTTTCAGGGATAATTTTGCTGGCTACAACAACCTGGATTGACACTTTATATAGTTTGCTCCAGGCTCTCCTGGTTTTTCAGTTTTGTATTGAGAAATATGCAGTGATTCGAATGGGTTTGTCTTGATAGAATATTGCCTGTTCTTCTCTTGGTGCTTTTAGTATTTTCTCTTTATGTTGTATTTCTGAGGTTTTGATTATGCTATGTCATGGCGAGCCTCATTGCTGGTTGAGGTTATTTGGTGTTCTATAAGCTTTTTGTAACTGAAAATTAATTTCTTTGTCTGGACTTGAAAATTTTTCTTGCATGATTTCAGTAAATAGATTCTTTATACATTTGGTGCTGTCTTCTGCTCTTTTTCCCACACCTGTATCTCTAAGACTGGTTCTCTTCAAATCACCCATCAGCTGTTGTATCCAGTTAGTTTCCTCATTTCTAATTTTGGAGTCCTGCCTAATTTGTTTCCTCAGTCTTGTATTCAAGGCCTGAAATCCTGTCTTCACAGTGTTTGAAGTTGGCTTTCCCTGCTTTTAAATGAGTTTTTCACATTCTGAAATCTGTTAGATTTCTTTTCAAAATTTCCACTTCTCTATTAAAATGTTCCTTCATATCTTGTTTAATTCAGCTAACTTGTTTGTGGCCTCTAGATACTGAGTAAGCTTTGTGTCCATTAGGACCACCAGTTGGTTAGTAAGTTCTTCTTTCAGCCCATTGATCGATGGTTGCATTTCTTTGAGAATATTTTGTTTGAACTGGTTGTTCAACTCATTTATTTGCTTTTTGACTTCCTTCCCTTTGAGTTCCACTATTTCAGAGCAAATGACATATGTTTCTGGGATCTCAGCATATCTGTGGGTGTTGTGTTGTCTTTTCTTCTCATATTTCTGTTGTTGTGAAACTTACAACGCATAGCTGAGAGGTTTCTTTGAATGGCTACCACCATGTGTCGGGGGAACTGCAATTCCTCTGGGTTCTGTGCTGGGAGTAGACAGTGAGAACAGACCAAACAGCGCCATTGTCTCTGATGTGTCTTGTTCACCTCCTGGTCCCCTCAGCAAAGCTCTGCTGCCTAGCTTGGCTTCCCTCCCCTGGGGGCAGGACCCTCCACCCTTTGAGGCGCTCCCACTAGACCCAGCCATTCAGGAGGTTTGCAGCCTTTCTCTCCTCTCCACAACTGTGTCTTGTGCCAGTTTTTTCCTAGACACTGTTTAAGAGTGAGTCCAAAACCCTAATGCACTCTTCTGGGCTTTCATTTACTCTAATCAATTAGTTCAGTCTTGGGCTCTTTTTTTTTTTAATAGCTCCTATTATGTCATTGCCTGTTGTGGCTGTCAAGTGTGTTTCTGATCGAGGCTCTGGGAGGCCTTTTCTAGGGAAAGCTTGGAATGTGTTTGTAATATGCACTACCTGCAGGCTTGTTTTTGGAGGCTGGGGCTCCAGCTGCTGTCAAGTCCCACTTCTCCTGGATCCACTCTTACCTCAGTCTGAGGCTTTGGTCTCTACGCTTCCTCCATCTGTGGATGCTGGCAGCTCGGGGCTGCTCTTAGACAGCTGCATTTCCCTCCACTTCTGATATGTCTTCAGGGTTTCTGACCTTCCTGTCGCTTTCTTTCAGTTGTCAGGGCACTCCTTCCTCTCCTAGCTCAGTCTGAGGTTCCAGACTCTAAGCCGGCTGTCCTCTGTCTGTGGATGCTGGAAGCTCCCAGATGTTTGCAGTTGGCCTGGTGGTGCTTCCTGGACTTCTCCCTCTGCTCCCCCCACATCCCTCCCACTGTCAATGTTTCTTTGGGATTTCTGATATTCTCTTGGCCTCCTTTGTGTTATTGGGGCGTTTCTACCTCTCCTAGCTACACTGAACAGGCAATTTTTGACTATATTCTCAACTTTTTATGTGATTCTAGACGGAGACATTGTGCAGCTCGGTTACTTGGCTGCCATCTTGACCAGAAGTTCCAATAACCATTTCTAAGATTTGATTACTTTGGAAAACTCTTTCGTAATTTATTTTTTCCCATTTTATTGATATGTATAAGTGCAAAATTTAAGGTTTACAATGAAGTTCAGCATTTTATGCACCTACATATCTTGTCAAGGTGACAAGGACTTTCCCACTCTCCTTTTGTAATTTATTGACCCTTGATCGAAATGGTATGGCATTCACATTTTAAGCATTTTAAATAACTTTTTGACCAAATTAGCTTTAATAGGTTGTGTAAATATGAAGAGCCTTTTACATGTGACAAGATAGATACTGTCCCTTTTGTTTCTTGAAAAGTATAGTAAGATGATTCTTCCTTCTCTTTCCCTGTCTTTTTTCTTCATTCCTATTTGTTTCTGGCTACAAGGCTAATTATCGTTTAAATCTGGAATGCCTCCTAAAAACTTTATGTATTTGGATCTTATGGTCTATCTATGGATTTCAAGTGCTGTTAAGGCATGGGATCTTGCCAGAAGGGCCAGATCACTGAGGGTGTGGTGGGTCACTGAGGGTGTGTTCTGTAATGAAAAACTCCTGCCCAGATGCTCCTCAAGCCCTGACTTTTTCTCCTGCAATGCTGTGAACAGCTGTTCTCTGCCCGAGAATAGACTGAGAACCCCTGAAACTGTGAGCTGCAAAAATTCTCACCTCCCTTACATTGTGGATGTTGGGTATTGGGTCACAGCAAGCAAAAAGCAACTAAGACAAGGCCCATTTTCTTCCTGCTTCTTCGCTTATTCATTCACCTTATGGTCTGATGCATAGTTGACACATAGGAACTGTATATATTTAAGGTGCATGATGAATATGATGATTTGGTATATGTATGCAGTGTACAATGATTTCCTCAATCAAATTGGTTAATATATCTTTCTTTTTCCTCCATTTTATTGATATGTATAAGTGCAAAATTTAAGGTTTATAATGAAGTTCAGCATTTTGTGCACCGATTTATCTTGTCAAGGTGACAAGGGCTTTCCCGCTCTCCTTTTGTCTCTCCCTCTATCCACCCCTCCATCCCCACCCTACCCCCCGTTTCACTTTGTGTTTTAAGTTCCATGAGATAGTTGTTAATGTATCTTTCATGTACAATTAACACTTAAGTGTCTGTGTTGAGATGGGAGAGCACCTTAAATCTGCTCTATTAGAAAACTATAAGTAAACAAATACAATCTTACTAAGTGTATTCACTACGTTGTACATTGTTAGATACTCAGAGATGATTTGTATGATAACTGACGGTTTATCATTTTCGGCCAATGTCTCCTTCCCCACCTCTTTCTGTACCATCAGCCCCAGCGCTGGGCAGCCATCATTCCACTTTTTCCTCCTGTGAGTTTGAACCTCCTAGATTCTAATATATGTGAGACTGTATAGTGTTTCTCTCTTTGTGTCTAACTTAATTCATTTAGAACAATGTTATCTAGCCTTATGCATGTTGCCCAAATGGCAGGAATTCCTTTTTAAAGGTGGATGGTACTCCATAGGTACATGCATTGGCTTTCTCCATCAATCTGTTGTTGGCCACTTAGGTTAATTATGGGGTTTTTTTGACATTCTAAATAATGCTGCAGTGAACACTGAGGCACAGGTAATTCTTCAAGTTACTTTATATTCCTTGAATATATACCCAGAATTGGGATTGCTAGATCATATGGTAGCTTTTTAAAATATTATTTTCCATAATGTTTTTGCCAATTTGCATTTATACCAGCAGTGTATGTACAAACTATCGAGTTTTGCACATCTTACTGAAACCGATTTCTTGTGGCTTTTATTTTTAGTCATTCTAAGAGGCATGTTGTTGAAAATACACAAAAATAATTTCGTTGTATTTTGATTTGTATTTCTCTAATGACTGATAGTGTTGACATCTTTTTACATGCTTCTTGGCCAGTTTTGCATCTTCTTTGGAAACCTGTCTATTCAGGTCTTAGTCTAGTTATGGTACAGATCACAGGCAAATTTGTAAAGAATAGGAATGTATTGCTTACCATTCTGGAGGCTGGAAAAGTTAACATCAAGGTGCCTCATAGGGGCTATCTTTACTTGAAGCCTTTTACTGCATCTTGAGATGGAAGATCAAGAGGTGAAACAAAAAGGGGTCAGTCTATGTGCTCTCATGGTGAAAGAGCAGTAACACCGAAGACGCCGCCTCCTAGAGACTCTGAATCTTACTGATGTTATATGGGTCAATTTAGTTTCAACAAGTGAAATTTTGAGAATGTTCAGAAGACTGCAAGGTTCTTAGCTCATTAAAAAAATCACATGTATTTACTATTTAAATTGCACGTGTGTGTGTGTGTGTGTGTGTGTATATATATATATATATATATATATATATATATATATATATATGATAGTACTGCCTTATCAGATGTAGGTCCCTTGGTCATTTTCTCCCAATCTCTAGGTTGCGTTTTGATTTTGTCAATATTTTTTCTTGTGTTTACTGTGAAAAAGCTTTTAGTTTCATGTATTCCCTTGTGTTTACTTTCATTTTTGTTGTCTGGACTTTTAGTGTGGTAACCAAATAATCCCTGTCAAAAGTCATACTAGGAAAATTTTCCCTATAAATTTCATGGGTTTAGGGCTTATATCAAATTATCTTTCTTAAATTTCACTGTTTTACTTCCTCTATATAATTGAATTTTTAGCTGAAGCTCTCTACAGTATTTTTACTTTTGTTATTGTATTCTTTAGCTCTAGAATTTCTTTCCTTATGCCTGCTTTTCTAATGAAACTTATGATTTCGTTCACTTATTGTTTTGTGATTTCCTACTTAGCTGTATTCTCTTGCATTATGCATTTGAAATGATAATTTTTAATTGTCAGAAAATACATAAATCTCTTTCTTTAGGATCAGTTACTGGAACATTCTTAGTTTTATTTGATTGTTATATTTACTAGATTATTATTTACATAGTTTTGAGATGGTATTTGTGTATTTGAAGAAGAAAACACCTTTCCCAGTCTTTATAGACTATTTTGTCAAGAGAAAAGGTTTTGTTAGGTCTTCACAGTGATGAGTTGTCTTTGGGTGACGATTGCATGCAGCTGGAAGCAGAGCGTGTAGTTGCTGTTGGAGAGGTCGTGGTGTGTTTGGTGAGCATGTTACTATATACATAGATAGGTTTCCTTCCTGTGAGTTCCCAGGAGATTTCCCACAAAGTCATTAAATGGATCCCTTGGTCGGTAAGACTAGGTCTCGATTATTCCTGGAGGTACTGGAAACTGAATCACAAGTCTGACTTCACATCCCCAGCTGGTACTGAGGTCTACAGATACGCCTGTAGGCTGTGATTCCTGCTGGATTCTATGGCAGGCAGGACTACTCTGGGTCCCAGTTGAGCAGAGGAGACACAGGGATATCTGAACTGAATTTCATGGCTGGGAGTGTAGCTCAGTGTTAGAGTACTTGTGTAGCATGTGTTTGTCCCTGAGTTCAATCCTCAGTTCAGAGAAAAGAAAAAAATAGTAATAGCCATTTGAACAAGGCTGGGCAGGCCTGTCTTTGGGGACTTTGAAAATTATTTTTCCTGTCAGGTGAATAGAACGGCAGAACTGTTTTCAAAATTCAGCTGAGATGATATAAAAATGAATTACAAGGTTGTTCCATAGCCTGCTGTGAGACTGAGTTGGGAAAGTGTCATCTGAGGTACAAGTGGGGGTAATTCCTCCTGGGTCCTTTGCCAGTGGTAGCATGTGGCAGAACCCAGGTAAAGTGGGACTGTATTCATGGTCACACACAAAGCCATTTCCATGTCTGTGGCCAGGATAACAACTGATAGGGCTGCTGTCCTCTCAAATTAATCCTCCATGGGGATTTTGTGACCTCCTAGTCAGAAAAATGCCTTTATGTGCGAATGGTTGCCAAATTATTGTTGCTTTGGTGGGATATAAGCAGAAGACTATACTGTCCTGCTGATGTCACCTCTTTTCTTGATACATCATCCTCAACACACTGATCTGGTGCAGCTGTTCTCAACACACTGGTTTGGTGCAGCTGTTGTGGGTGGTTAGGCCAAAATTCTAGCAGAAAGGAAATGCTAAATGTCAGCTTAGGGAAAGAGAGTCAATGGGAGACTGTGTGTGAGAGGTGAGAGAAAGCATTTACTTTCCAAGAACTATAAACTCAATTTGAGAGGAAACTTGTGGGTGAATATATAAACTCGTAGACAGAAGGCTGACAAATAAAACCTCCTTTTCTTTCTGTTCTTACAAAGAGGACAAATATATGATTTGCCAATACAAATTTTTAGGGGTGTTTAAAAAGGCAGCCCAGAAAAGAGCTAGACTGTGTGTTTTCCTGTCTCTTCATTAGATCAGTTACCTCGATTTCCTTTGGACAAGCCTGGGCGTCTGTCCTCTATGGGCTCACAAGATGGAGCTTTTGCTTTGCTCTAGTATCTACTTCCGTGGTGTGTTTCCCTTCCTAGCAAATTGAGAAGCCTTGTGCCAAGACTCTATTTCTAATAAGAAATTTATTATTCTCACAGGAAAACACTTGGAGGAGAGAAGCATTATATTAAAAGGAATGGATATACTTTCTCATCTTGAAACATACTTATGAGCCTCAAGAGGCAGAATAGAGATTCCCCAGAAGAGAACTACAGAATTGAGGAGGAATGAGGCCTCTTTCTCTCTGCAGGTAACCTCATTAATGTGCTATCTGTGGAATAGTCAGGTTGACATTTTGTTGTAAATACTTTTCTTTCAATGAGTTTCATTTCATTACATAGTTCATTTAGGACTTTGTAACTCTACCCAGAGAGATTTCTAAGGACACCATGTTTTATGGAATCAGACACTCACTCCAGGTAAACACAGATAAATTGGACAATTTCTAGGGGTGAAAGAATTTTTAACTCCTATAATTGTGGTTTAAGTTTTTGATATCCATCATAGAAAATGGGCCTTGGTAACTGGGAAGAAAATAGTATTATTCCTGAATCAGAGCACCTTCATTGTAAGTCTTGTTTTAGGTATTGTCAGTATGATTGAAAAGACAAAATATACAATATATACAAAATATAGCTGAAGGAGTTCAGAGATTCCAGTTTGCATTCTAGTAGAATCAGTCACTAACTATGTAGCCTTAAAAATACTACGCAATAGCTTCAGATTCCTTAACTCAAAAAGGGACAAATTTTAAAAATTTAATTTTTCTGACAGGATTTCTATGTATATGTGTCTATTCTGAGTGCTTTTCTGACGTGAACACTTCTCATGAGATATCTGTGCAATAGATAATATTATCCTTTCCATTTCATAGATGTAGAAACTAAGGTAGCAAAAAATAAAGTTGCTTCTCAAGGTCATAGAAGCTAAAGAGTAAATAAGGAATCAGACTTTTGGTGCATCTCTCCTGAGTTTTTTAATTGATCTGACATTAATCATATCACCTGACAGATTTTATAAAGATAGAGTAAAAAATAAACATTTATATTCTTCATTAATTGCTCATGACTGGTTGGCATGATGGCACAACAGTAGTGGAAGCCGTTGCTTCCTGAGATAGCCACATAGTTTGCTTATGTGTGTTCTGGCTTCCTTCTTTATGCTTGTAAATGAGAGTTAAATTTTTAGTATAGGTCCTGGCCTGTGAATATAGTTTCACTTCTTAATAAATGAAATAAAGTAGATAGGAAATAAGTTAATGTCTATCTAGGGTCCTGGTGTCATTCTGGATGATATCATGATAATAAGAGGCCTTAGGAGTTGTCTGAAAATGTGGCCAACATCTACCCTCAACCCCTTTTTTGATTGACTGGCTAGGTCAAATAGAACATAAAAAAATAATACAATTTTTGATAACTCTTAGAAGATTTCAGTTACTTAAGATACAAGTGAAAAAAAAAAACCTTGGTTCTATTTTGTACCGATTTAGGTAGAATAGGTTCCCCTTGGGAAAAAAAAAAAAAAGAAAGATGAACTTGAGTGAAATGTATTCACACGAGTCACTGAGATTTTTTTTGTTGTTTTTTTTGTTTGTTTTTTTGAATTCTCTAAATGGGCTTTTTTGGGATAACTTTTCCTCATCCTTGAATCTGGCCCATTCACTCTGCAGTTATGTGCTGCTAGGTACTTAACACAGAAAGAATGAATAATTGAGTGTGAGAGCATTTCAGACCAAATTTACCAGTGGCTGATATCCTTCTGCTCAAATTATTTTTCACCAGAATTCAGTAAGATATTTCAGTATAAATCAAGGGAATGCAATCTCACTATGCCAAGGAGAAAAAAAGAAATGGCACAGGAAATAAATCATTAATATGCTGCAGAGGACTAAGCTAAGTAACCAAGCATAAAAGGTTTGCTTACCTTGCCTGGTGGGTCATATTTATTTCCTTAATTACGTATTCCTCACTTCCCACTGAGGTATTGGATATTCTCCCCACTTCCGTATAATTTGCCATCAGTCACTGTGGAAGGGATAGACTTCCTCTCTTCATAGAAATTGTGGCTATGCTCTTTGCTTTGACCAAATGACATGTAAATTATATCTCTTTCTGGCAGAAGCTTAAAGAGCAATTGAGGGTTTGGCTGTTGCTCCTTTCTCTGTGCCATGAGAACAGCGTGTACCAAATAGAGCTGGTGCTTCAACTGCTGTCCTGAAGTGAGAAGATCTGGAGAGCAAGGCCAAATAGAATTCAGTAGAGTGGATCGGAGGTGCCGCAGCTACTGTGAACTAGCTTTGCTTATGTAATGGGAGTAACAAGTTGATGCTTGTTATTAAACGCCGCTCACACTTTGGTGTTATTTCTTACATCAGCAAAGCTCAGTGAAAAACTGGTTGGCATTGAAATAACATTATAAAAAAGTCGGAACAGTCAATGAGAGAGAGATATAGACTGAACATCTTGGTTTCTTAGAACTGACTTTAAGTTGACAGTAGTTTGTAGAATAGGATTTGGGGTGTATATGAGATACCCGACTTTTCAATATCCAGTCAAGTAGTCACCTTATTGCTTCTGTTATGGATTTTCTATCAAAGACATAAATGAATTGTTGAAAAATAAGCACATTGTATTTATGGCCAAATGGATATATATATGGGAAGAGTGAAAAGGCCTGGATCAAAGGGTTTCACTCGACAGTGTTTTGCTAATTAGCAAAACCAAAACTGATGTAAATTAATATATTAAAGTTAAGGTAGTGAGAAAGTAGAACACAATATTATGTTTTCACAAAGGAGGAAGAGTAGGGTATATCAGGAGTATGTCTAAAACCAGTGGACTCTGAGGACTGCTGCGAAGGGCATGACACAAGAACGGTGGGTGTCTGGACTAGGGAGTGAGTTAAAAGCTGTGTGCAGCATCAAAGAAATACTTTATTCAGATTCACCCTATTTACTGTTGTTGGCAGACTTCTAAACGTTGTTTGAAGTTAGACAGTGATAAGGCTTATATGAGAGAAATTTTTTGGCAGTGGGTTATATAAGCAGAATCATTACTGAACTGGGCATAAGATTTGGCACTTAATAAGTTGGTCTAAAAGTCATAGTACATTGATACTTTGTGTGTCGGGTCGCATAGTTATATGTTTAGAAATAGATGCAGTGCAGTTTAGCTGAGAGCTAGCTCATCTTAATGACATTGTATTTAAATCAAAAGTTTTTCTAATGTTGGGTTGATTTTAGGTTAGACTGAGTGAGATAAGAGAATTATTTTAATGGTTTCTAACTAAAAAGTCCAACTTGAAGTGAGTTAAACATACAGAAGGTTTGCTGGTGCCATCACTGAAAATTCTAGTGTCAGGAAGGTTTCAGACATTGTATAGAGACTTAGGGTCAATCTCTTAGTGATTCTTTTTAAATTGTACCTTTTGTCATGTAACTGCTTTAGTTGTAGGATGTTGTCATGCTTACAGTATGACTGCCATCAATAATCAGTGCTAATATTTTTTCGGAATTTAGAGAGAGGAAAGCTTTTCGTATGCAAAAAATTTGTCAACTCTTCTACGATTGCCCCATCTTGAGTCTGTCCTGGGGAAACTCATGTACTGATTGGCTTTTGCTTAATTTTAAAGCATCTCTCATGGTAAAAAAAAATGAGACATATTTGCTGACAAATGCTATCCAAACTACATGTCCAGTTCACATAGAGGAAAGGGTCATTTCTTAAAGAGACATTGTTAAACAGAGTGGAGATGAGTCTTGGGTAAGCAAATAAGAATGTCCTATACAGGCAATGTGGTCTCTGTTACTGACTACATCCTCTGTGCTGGGCAAGATAAGCGGAACAAATAAACTCAGGCTTCATGGACAAATGGATTTGTCTTTTGTCCTCAATTACGTCAAATATCAGCATGTGAACTTGGATACTTTTGTTGAATTCTGTTAAACTCAATTTTTATACCTACAGACATAAATAATAGGCATTATCTCATTTGTGAATGTCAGTGCGTTCTAGTGCACCATTGATTAGTAGTTTAGAAAAATATTTTACTACATGCACTTACCAATTATGAGATATTTACAGGTTTCAGAATTTTATAATAGTGGATCTCAGATGTAAGGATACTGCAGTAGAAATAACATTGAAGTTTGTTTTGGAGATTGGTGAATGGGGCATTAAGTATGCAAAAAATATGATGAGTTATTATCTTAGACTCATTATTTCATTTTTCTCAAACTGGACATGAGTCTTCAAGCTCATTCCTCTCATTTTTCACGTGTAAAGGAAAAGTCTGAATTATATAAGACCCAATAATGCTTCTACAATGCTGGAGACTTGAATGTTCCGCCAATCCGCTTTGCTAGATGTAGACTGAATATAAGCAACATTTGAGATTTAGGGGATAAATGGCTAAGTCATTGGGTGAATCGCCCTTTCCTTCTACATTCTATTCACTGCTGGTCCACGAACCTATGAAAATCAAATCATCTCTCTGGTTTGCAATGTTGCTGGCACCAAGCGACTCACCTTTTAACAAACCAGTTTGGAAAACTACCAGTACATCTGCCACTCTAATTTATTCTTTAGAGGATAAGGCTGACCAGAGAGGACATGGGAATGACTGAATTCATTCCCATTTGTTCAGTTACACTGTCTCTTTTGGAAAAATATATTAAAGAGTTTGAGTATTCACCATGTTTCTTGCAAGAGGCTTATATTGCCCATAAAAAAGACATAAAAGTAGTTAACACTTAGAATGTGTAAGATCTCCAAAGCAATTTTTTTAGAGGAATGTAAGTCACAGATGCTTTGTGTCAAAGACCACACTGCTCTAAGTTGTCTGACATTCTACCCTAAAAGGTAATTTGTAAGAGTGAAAATTGCTGTTTTATTTTTAATTCTTTTCTCATTCCATTTTGTATAAGATAGATGATTATCTTTCTGCTAAAAATTGAGACCTTAGTTTTTCATTTCCTTTGTTTATAATGAGCTCTATTTTTCAGCCATATAATGTTAGAGTTAGACACTTTGGAAAGTAGAATTAATACTTTTATGCAATTATCTCTCAACAAATGTAATCAAGTAGCAATTTACCAAGGGTTATGAATGACATACTTTCTTAATATTCCAAATGGCTCCTGAAGGGGTTAATTCTTTTAGATGGGAAGAGGGAAAGAAAACAAATTACTCATTCAAGATGACTATAGCAAGTTCTTTACTAGGCATTTGCATATAAAATTAATGTATTTCTTTCACAATAATACTATATGTGGTATTATGTCTATTTCTGCCCAAAGAAATGGATTTTCAGATAGGATAATGAAACTCAGAGGCAATAAATAAAAAGAAAGATAATTGCAAATATGCAGCTTTATTATGCTGCTAAACTTTGTTTTTAATTCACTAAGATCTAGATTTTTATTTTATGAAATTCTGCATTTATCACTTGTAATATTTATTGAATATACAGTGGGAAGAATGCCAAATCCTCTGTGTACCATATTTTCTGTAGTTCTTATAACAAACACATCTTACTATCTTTATTTTGGAGTTAAAGCTAATACAGAGCATAGTCTCTGTTCTCTTCATCCTGTGGACAGATTTTTTAAAAAATCGGATTGTGTCACTGAGTTGGGTGCAATGCTTCAGCAGGTTCTGCTACAAGACCTTGAGTGTCCCAACCTGCTGACTGTCTCATCGTCCACGTTTTGCTTCCCTGCTTCTCTCTGCAACATGTCTTTGTTTATCCTGGGGTTCCCTCTGCCAGGAATGCTAACCACTGTTCCATCTGCTCGGCTTGTCAGGCTAACTCACTCATTTTTCACTTCTTGTCATGTTATTAGGGCGATCTTCTAGATCCTGCATGGAATTACTACCATCTGCTATTCTTCCATAATATTGTTTACATGGTGTATAATTATACTTTTATTTCTATGATTGAAAAAATTAAGAGCAATGAAGTGATGGGAGCATAGCTCAGCAGTTCTTTCTCTACCGTGTGGAAGGCCAGTTTTCTGTCACCAATTAAGGGTTAGCTATGTGGGGCTGGAGGAATGGCACAGGGGTTAAAGCACTTGCCTTGCAAGCACAAGTCCCCGAGTTCAATTCCCCAGCACCATGTACAACTGGGTGTGGTGATGCATGCCTGTAATACCAACACTTGGGAGGGAGCTAGGGAGGCTGAGGCAGTCAGATTGTCCTGAGTCCAAGGCCAGCCTGAGTTACACTAGTGAGTTCAGGGCCAGCCTGATCTATACCACTGAGTTCAGAACCAGCCTGGGCTACAGAGTGAGACCCTATCTCAAGAAAAAAAAAAAAAACGGGAAAAGAAAGAAATTTAGCTGAGAGTAGTGGCACATAGCCGTTATCTCAGCCTTTGAGAGGCTGTATTACCCTGAGTTCAAGGCCAACTGGAGCTTCATAATGGGTTTAGGACCAACCTGGACTACAAAGTGCAATCCTGTCTGCATAATAAAAACAAAAACAAAAAATCAAGGAAGATAGGCATTAACTTTATTATAATTCCTAGTGTCAAACAAATTTATTGGCATTTATTGGTTATGTTGTAGTCTGTATTTTGATTTATTCCATAATGAGAATTGAAAATAATCGGACAGAGAAAACATTATGCAGAAGATTGAATGAAACATACAATATTTTTCTAACTCTAGTGATTTTTTTAACCCCATTTGATCAACAATGATTAAGACCATCAAAGTCCTTTTTGAGAAGTATTTTTTGGCACCCCAGATGGGACATGAACCCACAATCTCTGGCTTAGGATGCCAGTGAGAAGAAGTATTTCTTGAAACAACTAGAGACCTTGATACTATGATCTTGAGTATTCACTTATTAGTCCTATGACTAGGTGGGAAGAAGAAGAGATGTGGAAAGAAGAATATATTGGTTCAGGAAAACTAGAGGAGAATCTCTCAGTTACAGTAAAGAGAGGAGAGTTTGGCCCTAAATAACAAGAGTTGGTTGCTAGTGTGAACAGTTCTCCACTTACCTCCAGACCCTTGGGAGAAGATAATTGACCTTTTTAGGGAGGGTTGAGGGAAGAGGAAAGGATTCATTTCTAGCTTGCCACCGTTGCCTAGGAAACTGTTCAGTTTGGCAGAAAAAGACTTGTGCCACTGTAGGAAGAGAGAGTAGAGATGGTTCCATGGGGAGACCGGGCAGATGGGACAACATGGCCTTGGATAAAGGGCCTCAATGGGGACAAAGAACACTTAAATATTTTTCCATGGAGCCAAGAGAGGCATGAATGTGATGCTGAGAACTGGTGGTCTGAAGTTTCAGAGGCACGGTATGAGGACACAGGCACTGATGAGAGCATGAGTTGTGCAAGCTAGGGACCAGATGGTGGACAGAACAGCCTCTGTAGATTCCTGAGTAGGAGAGTACAGACAGCGACATGACAGTTGTGGAGACAAGCATAGCTACGATAGTGTGACTGATCGTCCTGCGGTGGGGTGATGATCTCAGTGACGACAGCTCAGGACTGAGGAATAGATATCCCCCATTACCACTCGGAGAAGAAATTTTCAAGTCTGATAGAATTTCAATCTAGATGATAAAATGGTCATATTTATTTGGCATTGGCTAGATTATATTTCCTTCCCTTGGGGGAAGTGAAGATTGGAGGTAGAAATTAAATTTGATCATAGAAATAAATGGTTTTGCATATGTGAATTTGTGGTTTGCGAGAAATTGTGTCTGTCTGAATTGTATTGTGTTTTTATTTTGCAAACATTTTACACTAATTAAATAACATGCATACATTTGGGTTGTGTGAAATTAACGTGGGTTAAACATATTCTGTTCTTCTCTGAAGCCCAAAGAAAATAATACGTTGCTTTTTGTTTCTAGAATCAGTAAATCCTGAGGTGGTGATTGCCTTTTTCTCTTATATCAATAAGACAATAGGAACTGCATAATTCATATGAAGCAAGTTATTCAGCTTTCAAAAGTAAATTGCTCACAGAAAGGGAAAAACACCACTTTTTATTATTTTTCCCTATAACGTGGTATTATTGCATTGACGATAAACTGCCTCAAATTCCAATTTACGAAACCAGAATACTCTAATAAAAGCAAGATCTGTCAGGTGGCCAGATTTAGCCTTTTCATTATTTTGAATCACTGGCAAGCACAAATTTTTCTAATATAGTAATGTTTTTCACATTCTCTTCTAAATTGTAACTGGGGAAAAGCATAAGACCTCTAGATCAAATTGTGCTCTTTGGAAAGTTTTCCATTTTTTGTTTATACGTATTTATTTTTTAGATGTTTCTGCAAATCATAAATGACCTTCTGAGAGAAAAGTCTGGATTTCTAATATTTGGTTGAGAGTTTTTTTTTAAATAAATTTTTGATTTAAGAAGATACTTTTTTGAAGTTGTTTTGCAAAAGTACCTTATTTTTCATATTTGATAATTGCTTGATTCTATTTCTTTTAGTTACTGACTTTTGTATACTGAGCATGTAATATTAAAAATCTTTCCTTTTTTCTCCTTTCTTTATCAAGAGCCAATCTCATTTTGTGTTTGCAAGTGACTTGGGATTCTCTCATTCTATTCTACCTTTTGGAGAAGATGAGTGTAATCTAAAGTAGTTTTAATGAGCATTAGAGATTTAGTTCTACACTGTATATTAGTGTAGTAAATAGATTAGATGAAGACAATATATTATAATACACCATTATAAATAATAAGGTAATTGTAAATTAAAAAGCCATATAGTCTTACTTTTGGGATTGAGTAATGACTTTTTGAAACAAGGTCTTGCGCTGTAGCCTAGGCTTCTTCTGAACTTACTGTGTAGTCCAGGGTAGTCTTGGACTCATTTCTGTCCTCCTGTCTCAGTATCTGAATACCGGGATTACAGGTTTGTGTCACCACACCCAGCTTATATTGGTTCTGGGGAATTGAACTCAGGGCCTTATGCTTGCTAGGCAAACCCTATAACCACTGGGCCATTTTATCTAGCCTGAGTCATGACTGTTGGTAATTGGTCACAAACGTGATTACAGTTGTATAGATGCACTGCTGGATTGGGTATCCTGGCTCTGACAGGTTGATCTGATTTTTATATTATGTATATGACTGAGAAGACCAACTACATGAAATCACAAATACAGTTTACTCTTAAATTTTTCTCACTGTTAGCCCCTGATGAAAGAGTGCCACAATCAACCTCAGCATTTTTTTTTTAAAATTATTTGTTGGTAGAAAACTTGTTGATTTTCTATATCATTATACTCAATAAAGCAATTAGATTAAATGTTATTTCAAATACTTTTCTAATCAAATTGATTGCTTTGGGTAAAAAAGTATTTTACAAATTACACAAAGTTTATGGGAGAAATATAGAATTATATCGGTTCTATCTAAATACAGAAGTTAGAAGTACTCACAGTTGGAAATTTACCTCTTAAATTTGTATCCGTCCACAGCTCCTCTGTATCTTATCTCGCATAGTCAAGATGCCTTCTTAGGTATGTAATGCTCCACACTAAGTCCCTTATCTCCTTGATGTGGTGGCAACTGTAATTTATTAGGACCAATCAAAGTCTTGAGTCACCCTGAACTTGTCATTCTTCCATACTTTGTAGACAGATGGTCAAATGATCATAATGTTTTGGAAGCCGTGTGTGTGTGTGTGTGGGTGTGTGGGTGTGTGGGTGTGTGGGTGTGTGGGTGTGTGGGTGTGTGGGTGTGGGTGTATTCATATAAAGTCAGAAGCTGAGCTCTTCTCACCACTTCCACTCTCACCATTTTATATCACCATCTCTCTCTCTTGGGTTACTACAACAGATTTCTTACCGGGTTTTTGTTACATTTCAGTGTATTCTCAACATCATAATTGTACTGATCCTTTCAAGATGGAAATAAGATCATGTCATTTCTGTTTTCAGAGCTCTGCCTGATGCACGCAGAATGCAATGTTAAGCTTAACTATAGGACCCACACGACATACTTAATTTCACATGTCCATCAGCCCCATGAACTGCCTAGTTTCCCTCTCCGTTACTCATTTTATTCTACTCACACGAGGATCTAAGCCATCTTTTACTTAGATCAATGCCCTTTTCTTTTTCATTGGCTGTCATTGGCTGTTTCCAGTGTCTGGAAAGTTTTTCCTCTGGATACTTCAATGTTCATTGTGCAACTCTGTTTTTTTTTTTTTTTTAAATCTCCTTCAAATCTTGTTGGATAAAGTTGGCCAGAATCCTACCTCATCTAAGAAACTTGAAATGAAAGTCTAGCTATTTACATGCTCCTACTTTTTGGAGGGTGGCATACTTGACCCTTGTTGATGTAAAGTAAGTCAAATATGAGTGGTTATGGTCCAGCAATATGTATTTGAGTTACTCCAAATGGCATAGGTCACTTGAAAAAAAAATTGCATGAATTTACACAAGACCAAATTAAAGTCATTCTCAATGTGTTTTTTAAAAAAAGTATACGTGGTTTCATCCGGTAGGGGAGCTCCAGCAAGAGAAGAAAATACCATACAGGAGTCAGATGTTAGTTTGTGGAGGGATGTAAGATTCAGTCATTGTCACATCCTTAGCTGTGTGGGTAGCTCTGTAGGTCTGTTAAAACTAACAATACATTCTTAGATCTTTACCAAAGAGGAGAATATTAGGTCAGATACACAGTTAAAAGTAAATGGCTATTTTTCTAAAGAGACTAAGACAGCTCCTTATAATTTAGGCTCCTAATCACCAACATTCTTCTTTCTACAATCACAATTGATGCTCCAACCAGCCAAGGTCAAACATTCTGTGGCTTCTTCAGAGAACTTGAGTTTATACCACCGTGGCTTTGTTTTGTTTTTTGTTTTCTCATAGAATTTAGAGCTTTTGAATGCACTACATTGCTTATTATATTTTGTCTGTCTTTTTTCCATGCTAGAACATAAGTCCATGGGTGTGGGGGCTTTTTTTACTTACAAGCATGTAATAAGGCCTTAAAACTATATATTCAGTATCTAATTGAGCTATTAAAATTAGTTCAAATTGAAAATTTGGAAAGACATGGGTGAAGAATTAAATTATTTTTAAACCATAGTTTGTATCTTAGCTTTGGCTAGTTTTCCCTTCCCAGCAGAGCACAAGATTTATTTTATTGGATTGCCTCAATGTCTACCCATGACACTATATCCCTGTCAAGAAATAAATGAGAACTTTTCTATTTTGTTTGTGGGTTTGGCCCCTAGCATGGATGTTGGTGTCTCTAAGACAATAGTGATACAAATAACTATAAGGCGACATCTTTATGATGCCAGGGATAGTGCTTGAGGTTGTCATGATAAAGTAATGTGAGTGCCATATGTGTGGTGTAGTTGGGAAGGTAGAAAGAGCTGAAATTTTTCAAGTTTAGAAATAAAAATGGAGGCATGGCATATTTGACTTCAAATCCTGAGAAAAGTGAGATGTGAGAACAGAAACAGATCCCATTAGAGCCCAAGATGCAGAGGGAAGCAGGCTTTGGCTGAGACAAGAAGCTCTTGATATGGGGCATGTCTTCTCATCAAATGAAAATGTACAAAACAAGCAGAAAAAATTTTAAAATACTGTTTTCCTACTCAATTGAACAAAGCAAATTGGGTATAGATTCTATCATAAAAGAATTCATGGTTTATGCTAGCATGTATAATGTAGATCCTATAATAAGCCAGAGGATTAAAATTCTTCAGACATGATAATACTTTTTCCCTTGGAATCCAAACAGGGCATAACATTTGGCTGAAAAACAGGCTTCATAAGTTAGTTCTTAGAGCTTCTTGAAGCCCAACTTCTCATTAGTTATCCAGCTATTCAACTAGAAATTTGATCATGACATACATCTGCTTTATATTCAATCCAATCAGAACTTTGGAAATTACAATCCCAGCACTTTGGAGAATACTACCTTATTGGTAGCCGAAATTAATTTCAAAGGTATATTTTTATATTAAGACTTTTGAAAGAAAAGGCATACTCAAGAGGTTAATGAAAGTAAAATTGCACTCTACTTATAACAAGTAGGCTAAATAAACATGTTGAACATTTCTGTTAGTACTTTGATAAAGTGGTCCTTTTTCTTTTTTTCCTGATTTTTTTTGCACTAAAAAAGCCTTCATTTTTGTTTCCTAATTAGAACATGGTAGGTATGTATTGAATATGGATTTCCTTTTTATGGACATATTCCAGGAAAAAATACATTATTTTTGCTTTCAGAATACTATTTTTGGTTATAAAAATGAATTCAAGTAGGTGATCAAAGTAAAGAATGAATGATGGAAAGCTCTAGATTATAATTTTCAGAGATCTTATGATTGACGATAAAAAATTTTGTTACTGGGCATATGTCCTCTGGTAAACAAAGCTATTTACTGTAGAACACGTGCTTGAGGTTGTGAGGTTAATGATACCAAGAGATTCATAAGGGTCAGCCAAACTCTGCCTTTGTTATCAGCTGTTTGTAGGAGCAAGAAGATGTGTTCAGAAGGGCATATGTGAAGCTAGTTGGTGGATGAACCTGTTGGATGTCACATTCTAAGTCTGAATAATTATGTAATTATCCAAATGTATGCTAACTCTTTTATGGTTTTTGGCCCAGGGATATGTTACCTACAGTATTTGGAATAAAGGCACATAGCTAGAGAGATACCGATAAAGTAGAGTACTTATTGATCTAATGAAAGTCAAATCTTCTCTGGCTTTCTAATTAGGGGCCATGAACACATGCAAAACCCCTCCTCTGGTCTTGTAAAGGTGACACTAATCAATGTGGTGATGCTCAATTGTTTAAACAAATCTGCTGTTACTCACATCCAAGCCCACTTTAAGTTAAATGGACCGTTTGATTCATTTTAGCTAGTAGGCCACAGATACATGAGGTGTCTGTTACTCAGGTCAACAAAGGATATTGCCTGGCCTGTGAAGTGTTGAACTTGAAGGTCTCTGTGGCGACATGATCCAGGTCGCAGAGTTATAATTAGCTGTAGTCTCTATCAGCTTAGATCCTATCTCATGTGACCTTTTAGATTTTTCAGATTTATCTATATGGCTTTGTTAACTTTCTTACCTTGGACATAATACCCAATTCCCCCCATTTTAAAGGAGAGGTTTATTAGGCTCACAGTTTCAGGAGATCCAGTTCATGGTTGACTGGCTCCAAGGCTGAAACATGGTGGTAGAAAGGCATGATGAGACAGATACTTAGTTTACGGAGGAGAAGTGCATCAGGGGAACAGCACTAGAGAGGAAAAAGCCAGAAGTGGGAGAAAGGCCGTAAGGTCACACCTCAGTGATTCACCCAGACACACCCTGAAGTGTGCTCTGTCAGGTCTTTCCCTGGATCCCAAAGCCAATCAAATTGACAGTCTGTCTTAACTACTGTCAATCTGGCTGATTCAAGTACAAAAATGGTAAATGTTAACTAATAAAATATGTATACTAAAAATAGATATCTCTAAAGCATAGGGAACATTTTTTTGTGCAAGGACAAGCTATGAAATAGTAAGAGTGTGAAGGGCCTTGTCACTGGATTGAATGGACTAGATTACATAACAGTTGAGAAGTCATATGAGGGTATATCCCATGTGATTTATGCCTTAGTTACTTTTTGATGCTGGAGTACAACACCTGACACCCACAAGTTTAAGGAGGAAAGGTTTACTTGAGCTCAATTTTAGTTTCACCCATTCATGGGTGTCCAGTAGCTGAGGAAGAGTTAAGTGGAACACCTAACTGGAAAGGAGCTGATCACATTGTGGCAAGACAGGAAGCAGAGGGTGAGTAAAGGCAGAGAGAGAGTATACGTTTCCAGGTCATGCCCCAGTAATCTGCTCCTTCCAGGTCATGGCTCAGTGATTTGCCCCTTTCCAGCAGGCCCTGCTACTTATCAGTATAGAAATTAACTCCCATGATTGAATCACGTTCCAACTTTGCGGCTTTTGGGTGACATTTCACATCCTAAACCTGGATAGACTATGTTTGCTTGTATTTGCAAAAATACCAAGGGTAAGGTATATCATTCAAGCTCTTAAAGAGAACACAAGTAAGAATTTTAATTTTAAAATATTTGTCATTCATTATTCAGGGTCATGGTCTGTAACTATTTTTCAACTAACTTTCTATATAACTCTTTACCTCTAAGCACAGTACCTCAGACCCTATAAACCACAGTCAAAATGTACTGCTCATATATAAAGAGTTGAGGCCTTTTTTTTTTTTTTTTGGTAAATGGATGCAACTTGAGAGCACCATGCTCGGTGAAGTGAGTCAGATGTAGCAGATTAAATATCGAATGGTTTCTCCAATGTGAGAAATCCAGAATACAGTCATTTTGCAGAGCTAAATGGGTGGGATAGTGAGAAAGAGGGAAAAAGGGGAGTGTGAGGTGATATCTAAGATGGAGCCCACCGGAAATTTCGGGGGTGGCCACCTTGGGTGTTCACCAAGGAAGATGATTGGGCCAAGCCATTTCTGCCCTCATGGACTATGCAAGATCCCACTGCTATTGCTGTGAGCACCCAGCGCCTGCCTGCATGGTCATCCATTGATTGGCTTGACACTCACTTACATGGACACCACGTCAAATCGCCTGCTCTCCCCTCCTTGCCACCTTCTCCCTCTACCCTATATAAGCTTCTGTACTTTCTGAATAAAGTGAGTTTCTGCTTCGACAGACTCCCGGCTGGGTCTGGTACTCTTGGGACGAGGGGGCCCAGACGTGAGCTCACCTTTCCTCTCCTCCGGCCCTTGTGTGGTGGTAAATCCCTCACAGGGGAGAGTTTGGAAGGGTCAAAAAGGGACAGGGAAAGCATTTGTAATATCGGCACAATATATAGGTGCACAAAATACTTCAGTTTAATGTGAACATTAAGTATTGTACACATCCATATTAATAAAATGGAGGAAAAAGTACATTTCTTCTAGAACAATAATTCTTATCCTTGACATCATATTAGAAATCCCTGGAAGTGGTAAGACATCTAGACCATGATAGCCATGCCATGGACTCATTAGGTAATCTCTAGGAGAGGGCCCAGACATCTTTAATTTTTAAAGATTCTGTGATGTACAAGATACCAAGAGCTGATATCAAGAGCCACTGTTCTTGTGAGAAGAAACATGTTATTACCTATGTTTCGCATCATTTCTCTGCTAAAAATGTGGGTTATATTTTATTTCCATCTTAGTAATAACTTCCTACTGTGTTTTGGAGTGCGCAGTATGTTGTCATTTGTAAACGCCAGGGTTCTTTGCATGACTTAAATGCCTTTTTATGATTGATGTTATTTGAAAGGAATAGCAATGCCTCTAGAGAAATGTTAGAAATTCCAGTTGTTCCTAATGCTTCAAGGGCTGGATTAGTGTTTCCCCAGGTTTTGATCCATTAATTTACTTCCTCAAGGCCTCAAGTAGAAAAGCGAGATGCCGCGTGGGAGCTGACATTCAGATAAAATCACTACATGTGTTTGTTTGAACGTAATTATTGAAGTAAACACAGTTGACATTATTCCAGTGTGCCAGGTGTGGGATATATGCATGTACAAATGTGTGTAACTTGGGAACAATATGTCCTTGGTGTATTAAAAAGTTGGTAAAGAAAAACACTTGATATTTACATACTAGAAAAAAACGTAGAGCTTTTGCCTCTCTATGAAATTCTTGCAAAGCTTGAATTTTTGGGAACAAGTAAATTCCATCTGCTGCCCTTAAAAAAACACTAATTTCTTTATATGTGGAATGAAGTGAGTTGAAGGAATCCTCTTAAACGGATTTAATATAAAGAAGCATTTATAGCTGTGCATATAGCATATCACACTGTGACCATGCCAAATTTCTCAATAATTCAGCGTTGTGAATTACTGATATGTGATCTATCCGTTCTTATTTCTAAACATTTTCCCCAGTGTTAAGCCATAAACTTTGCAGTCAGACTGGGTGTGTTTGAATCCCAGACATACCACTTACAAGTTGTTTGACTTTGAGAAACTTTTTTTCATTCTGAAAGTATTTACTTTCTTTATCTTACAAGAATAGTCTGAGGTATAAATGAAAACATACTTCATTCAAGTGCTTAGAACAGGGTCTGATACATGGATAATTCTATCAATATTTGCCATATTTAAAATCTAAAGTACCTAAGACATTGTCTGTTAATTACATAAAGAACTTTCACTTAAAAGCTATTCTGCACAACACATGTAATATAGATAAGAATTCTTGGGTTACCTCCATCTTCAAAATGCATTTGATTTACATACTTGTCCTGATAGTTCACATAGTCTTATGCTTGCCTGACTTTAACATGGTTGGAAATCCCACTGAATTTTTTTTTCTTTTTTTTCTTTTTTTTTCGTTTTTTCTTTTTGGTGTGCCCTGTGAAATGGTTTCTGGTGTGTCCAGAGAAATCGCTTCATGGTTGCTTCAGTTGTGAAGTTTTGGTATTTTCCATGTGGGAATTTGCTATAATCTGCTGATCTCTGTTATGCTGTTTGTCCTGTACTGTGGCCACATCTGTTCACACCTGATTCTATGGGGAGGAAAGATGGAATGTTTATTCATTTCACTAGAAGAACCTGTCTGTACAATCTCCATGGTTTCCAATTACTGAAATTTGATTACATAGCCCTGAAGAGTTATCTGTATGAATTAAAAATTTATTTTTATTAGCATGTACTTGGAATATGTATGAATTACATTCAACTTGAGGAACCTATTGCACCTTGATCATTTTTACATATTATTTCATGGCTATTCACAATGAACAATACTATATGTTACCTACAGGCCTAATATCAAGGCACTTTCTCATGGTCACACCAAAGTACTCATTCTTTCAGGAAGTATCTTCAGACTGTCCTAAGATAATGCACCTTAAAAGGCAACTGCAGATATAGAATATTATAATACAAAAAATACATGTAGTGGAATTGTGGATGTTATTACCTGTGGATAAATAAACCTATTGCTAAAACATAAAGTTACCATTGTCACACTTTCTGGTCATCTCTGCTCAGACTCTGCTACTTTAATTAAAAACTATTTTGCTGTACAGTTTCATTCACACTCTAAAACATTTATGACAATGAGCAGATCATGTACTTTTTGAAATTAATCTAAAGCTCTATGTATGAATGTTTAAGTTGAATATGGAAGAACCAAAATCTGTCAATGAGAGAAGCTATTGTAAAATAATCTATTGGGAAGACTTTTTAATTTAATCATGGTGTTTTTTTTTTGTTATTGTTGTTGCATCAGCTGAAAGGAGCCACTCACTAGTCTTGTCATGTGACACTAAGAATTGAAATAATGCTGGCATCTTTAATAGCATTATAAGTATAGGTTACCTATTTACTAATGGACATTTTATATTACGTTTAGAATTTTAGCCAATCAGATCTTCTTTTTATTTGCTTATAAAAATAAGAGGAGCAAATCAATGATGGAGGTTAATTGTGCTTAAGTCAAAGTTGTTTCATTTAAGCTTAGAGAGTTTCCTCATGGAAAGTCATACAGCAAATTAAAGCATTCTCTCTGTGTGATGCTTTAGAAAGAGACAACATAGTAAATAGAAGTTGGGTTATTTTTAACTTGGGAATTCTGTCATTAAAATATTTTGGTATCTGGTTTTTAAAAAGTATAAAATAAAGAGCATGAATGAATGCTAATGTTAAAGCATCTAAAAGCTAATCTTTTAATTTATCTTGTATTATCTGTATCTTCCAATCATTTTCCATGAATATTCTCACTAGTCATCAGATTGTTCTTTATTACAAAATTATTAATCAGATTAAACACTGCATAAATCCCTATGCAGAAAAATGTTTCCCGTTATCAGTTGCATATGTAAGATTGAAAGGCTGCAGAATGATTTAAGATTTATGCCATTTTATGCTACACCTGTTATTTGCTTATTAACATATTTGAATTAGTGCTAACAAAAAAGAATTTATATGAGAGAGAGTGTTGTTGGAAGACAATTCTTCATTGATTTTTTTAGACTTCTATGTATCTTAAGAGTTTAGGAAGCTGAGAATGGGAACACATGCCTATAATTTCAGCACTTTGGGGGGTTGGGGCCAGAAGATCACAAGTTTGAGCCCAGCCTGGGAAACTTAGCAAGCCTCTGTCTCAAGACTTTGTCTCAAGATAAGAAAGGATCTGGGGATGATGTATCCCAGTGCAAAGGCCCTGCATTCAGTCTCACTACCTCAAACAAAACAGACCTTGCTCTGGGTTGCCTGGTCAGTATTAGCACAGTGAGTGGTATTGGGATGTCACCCATTCCCCAAGATTTTATTTCACTTATCTCAGTGTTCTTCCCATGTAGCAATTCACTAAGAGGTAGGTTATCACGTGGGCCTCCTTATGTCACTCTATGGGCATCCTAACCCCGGAGAGGTGCAAATGCTGCCATTCTGGGTACTGCTATCACTGCTCAAAACTGTCTTTGTTCTTTCACTGAGGGATCTCATATTCTGCCAGCATTCATGAAACGGGAGCAAACTAAACCATCTCATTAGAATCAAACCATTCATGGTTCTTGACCTTCTAAAAATCCTTTGCTAACTTTTGTTTCATAGTTGGTGTTAGTTGATCCCTCCTGTTGTTTTAGTTTGGATTTTGGAGTTGGCCAGTGTCCTCATTTAGCCTCAGTTTATTCATCTGCTGATTGAAGATAATAATACTTTATGGCCGGGTTGCAAAATTAAATAGTGTATGTAACAAAACTCTGCATAAGACAGTCTACTGCTTTTAATAATTGCAATTTTTCTGTAGCTTGTATTGTTTTCTGTTATAATGTGCTTGCTAAATCTTCAATGACATGTCCGAGGTGATTATCTATTATGGAAGAGCTTAGCATTTTTGTGTGAAATTAAAAGATGGAAGCAGGACTTTTTACCTTTTGTTGGAAAATGAAGAGTAAAGTGAAAGACGTGGTCATAGTTCACACATTTTGGAACTGAAGTATCTTGAGAAATATGTAAAATTCATGAGTGGAAATCCATAGCTGTTTCTCGGCATGCAATATTTTGAAAATATTTTCACAAGTAGTGTTATTAAGCACTTGTGCAAAATTATCTAAAGATAAATACATTACTCTGTGCTTACAGAGTTGTTTCCTGATGACCTCATAAAACACTAAGTTCAAAACTATATGTAAATATGAAAAAAATCCAAAGGACTGAAAGGACATGAAATACTATTTTGTAGCCATGTATCAAAGTAAACCAAAACTCAGCTAATAGTCCTTACCTGCCCTTTGCCCTGCCATGTTATTGATATGCTGAGTATTTGCAAAGGTTCAGGACGGGGGATGGAGGTTAGGAAAAGTATCCTGAGAAACAGAAAGCATTCATGCTCCTAATGTGTATTATTCCAGAGAGTTAGTTTTCATGACTATATTGATGCAGGGTTTATTTTCTATAAGCAGTTCCTTACTGTGGACATCCCAGTAAGAGCATTTAAAAGGTAAGATCCCTCCTAGTAGGAGATAGCCTTTCTGTGTTTGCTCAGGGGTCCAGTTATCCTTAGACAAAGAGATTAGATCAGTCATCCTCTTTCTCTTCCCTCCTGCGGGGATTCCCATTGGAGACAAGGTGAATTTTTCTCAAACCAGGTATGTTAACTCTTTCCTCTCCGAGTACTGCGGAGAAAAATATAAAAGTCACTATTCAGCTATTCAGCAGCTTAAATACAGTGTTTCAATTGAATCTTGATGACTTAGTTAACACTTTACTGAAAAATCTATGTGTGTTTAGTCATTTTATCATAGAAGTAACCCAGAGAGACTGGGAGCAGGTTCATTGTTTGCAAATGCAGAAAATAAACTTCAAAGGAAGTAAATTGTTCTTTCTCCCCAAATTTTACGTAGGTTTAAGTGCTGCTTTTGAAATAGGAATTCAGTTCCGGCTTAACATTTTGTCCATACACTTTCTGTGTGCCACAGTGATTTGCTTCAGTGATTTGCTTAAGTATGCCTATGCTCATATATAGCAAATTAGTCTCTGTGACATGTGCCTGGGGGTTTATTTTATCCGAAAGCCATGACCACTGTGGCAGAAACCATCCACGAGTTTAAGGGAACAAATACTGAGTCATCCAAATTTATCAGGAAGATTTTTCTTTTCATTGATGCTGGAAAGTACTGCATGTCAGGTTAGTATTGTAGAAATTCCTTAAATTGTGTCCACACACTTTCTGTCATGTTACTCGCTTGAACTGAAATGGTATTAGTCAAAATATGAAACTTTAAAATCCTTATAATCAAGAGGATGGAGAAAGAAATGACTTGCGTATACTTACAGAGTAATAGAACTCTGTGTAGTGTATTGTGATCAAAATCTAAATTCAGGTAGCACACACAGGTTGGGCAAGACTCTCGTTACAACCAAGTGCCTTCCCTGGGTGGATGTTAAGGGCCTCTTTGTCCACAAGAATGTCTATGGGTTTCTTTTTCCCTTTCTTTCTGCCAAGCACAAAGAAACTGCAGTCTTTTATCATCTTCGTGTTATGTGTTGTACACTTGAGCTATTTTATTTTCTATAGCTCTCATGTTTCCAGCAGCACAAATGTCGTAGGCCACTCGGTCTTCTCTTTGCTCTACCTCTTTTTTTGGAAATTGCAAAATATATCAATTGCAAGGAGGGAGGTAGCAGGTGGATATGTCTTCACATATATCTGTGTGATGGGGTGGTAGGTGGAGGTTAAATAACAGTTTTCATTTTTTAGAAATCTGTATTGTAGTTGTTAAAATACTTGAATATGTAATTTGAATGTTCTCAAGAGGCAAGTACTTATTTTACCAGTGGGTTGGAAGTGATCCTACTTAGTATACTAGAGAAATATTATCTTGGCTTTCTTTTTGTAAATTATATAAACTGAATCATGTATAAACATAATATGTCTATGAAAATAGTACTTACACATTTAAACAATTACCTTAAAGTAATCTTTCACACATTTTTATGATAGATGACAATTGCATTTATTATTTGAGATACATGCTAGTTCTTATATTGTAGCTTCTTTAATAATAAGTAATGAAAAGCAATTTGATCTAGTAAAACTGAAGATATACGGCATCCTATACCCAAGGATTGTTTCATTATAGTTTGTTTCTATTCTTTTTTTTTCAGTATAGGGGATAGAACACAGTGCCTTTTCTCTGAAATAGATCCCCACCCATTTTTTATTGTTAGGTTGCCTAGATGGGGATTGAACGTGCAGTCCTCTTCAGTCTCCCTGTTCATATATTTTTTTGTCCCTCAAAGTGGAATTGTCAAAGTTTAAAACATAATTCAAATTTGGAGATAGTTACCTAAGGGCTAGGATTATTAAGATTTTAGTTTAGTCTTCTGAAAAAAACAGGCACTGAAAAGTAACGAAAATTTTATGGTAGGTAGGTATGCTTATGACAGAGTTGGTAAGAGTCAACACTGGCCTTGCCGTGAGTAACGGCTACTGCCTCATTCTTAATAAATGCATTGGTGGGTGTCATTGGGTATATCATTTAACTTCTTGGCAGCTTGGTGTTAACTGTGAAATGTATTTCTTTCTTTAAAATGGGTTACATGGAAGAGGAAATGAAGCAATGGCGAGAACACTGCTCTCTATTGCCTTTCACACTCTGGCTCCTTTTCAACCATCACATCTGAGCTCAAAGGCAATGTCCTAGAAAGTGCTACCTCCCCTTCCTACCTCGCCACCCATGCCGTAGTATTCCACCCCAGCCCTCTGTTGGACGAGCCTGTTTATTTTCTTCATAACATTTATTAACATGTGAAATAATCTCGTTTGTTGCTTATTTATTTTCTGCCTACTCTCATCGAGTGTAAGTTTCTCAAAAGTTAAGGAATTCTTTGTTTCTGCCTAAATCCCATCTGATAATATCGAAAACAATGTCTGGTGCATAGTGGGCATTCACCAAACCAATAGAGGAAGAATATTAGCAGGAAAATTATCCAGTATAAAGTACAAGCAAGTTGGCTACTTTGCCTTTACATTAAAAGGCACATTTTCTGATTTGTCTAGATACACATCTTGATGACTTCCCTTAGAGATATTTGTCCCCTGTAAGATTTGAGGGAATCAACTGTTCTCTTTTTTCCAAAAGAATCTTTAGAAAGTATGGGCCAAGTGAGCTTTGATAAAGAAGGCAGAGCAAGTTTAGCTGTTGTGGGCCCAGTTTACAATGTGAAAGGTAGTAACACAGGAATGTCCTTTCCCAGCCAGGTCCAGGGTAGAATATAGAAATCTCCTAATTGCAAATGAGATTCGACAAGAACAGATGGAGAAATAAAGCTCTGACTGAAGAGACTTTAATCTTGGGTTGTAATGAGATACCTTGAATAGCTGCTTGAACCCACTATTGTTTAAACCAATTAAAGGTGATCTTGCATGAATACAAGCTATTATTTTGTGAAAGCTCATGCTTACCTGAGGCAAATTTACTGTTAATAAGTTTATTCATTACGAGCCACATGAGGGATATAATTTTGACTCAGGAAATAAGCCTCAACCACCTAACTATCTAAAAATACTGTTGCTTCAATTTCTGTATTAAAGCAGGTATGTACATTTAGGAAAGAATGGAGAGAAGTGATGTTTTTGTTTTGCCTTGAAAGGTTGATTTTTGAATAACGGTTCTGGAGATGCAGTAGTGCCTAGTGTTGTTAACATTGGAACTAGGATCCCAGTAGTAGGATTCAACCTTGGCCCATCGCTAACTCTGATCATGTAAGCCTCTATTTTCTTGGCTATCAGGTAAAGGATGATGACAACAGGACTGGCTCTCTCACTCACTCATAGAGTGGTGAATATAATACTGCTCTTTAATCAGACTGCTGTAACTTGAATGAGTTCTCCAATTTTTATGTATTAGAAACCTAATCCCTGGTACAACAGTGCTGAGAGGCAGGATCTGTGGAGAGTTGTGGAAACTTTCCGTGATGAATGATTTGATGTGATTACAATGGGAGTAGATTCTTGATAAAAAAGATGAGTTTGATCTTCCCTCTATCCTTGTCTTCTGCCATAAAATGATTTACCATGAAGGTCCTCACCAGATATTGGCTGCTTTTTCATGGCCTGCCTTCCTTTAGAACTATAAAAAATAACTGTCTATTCTTTGTAAATTATCCAATCGTGGGTGTTCTATTATAGTGGGCCAAAATGGATTAAGACAGTCTCTTAAAAAGAAAATAAGTTTGGATGGCTTGCTTCTGGGTTAGCCCTATGCTTTTTGCAACAGTGACTCTTTGAAGTAAAATATTTCTACTGTTTTCTAAGAGTTCTGGAGGAGAAAGAATTATAATAGGCCTTTGATAAAGTAGTGAATAAATCAGATGACACAAGAGACGGCTCTGAATCACAGTGAAAGGGATCAGGGGCTGCCGAGGTTGTTCTGTGAGGTTACAGCGTTCAATGGCAATTATTAAATATTACTAGTTTTCTGTACTTCAGAAGAAAATTAGTGTTTTTGAAATGTATTCTTTTTGTAAAAAACCAGCATTCTTATCTTTAATACATTAATGTATCTTTGGTATATTAATGTGAAGAGACTATGAGGAAACCAATTTATGTCTTTTGGTTTTTCAAGACTTAAGTCTTTACTGGAAAACAGTTTTCATTCAGTATATTAAATTAGCAATATAATTTCATATGAACAATTTGAAATGGTTCTTTTTTTTTAATCACTACAAAACTCAGAAGAAGAAAAAAATACAATTACTCTCCTTTACACACACAACCCATTTACACACACACGGCACATTATATTCTTTTTAAGCATTGAAGTAGAGAAAAATGTGGCTCTGTTTTAATATTAGTGTTGACTGACAAGTAACTAATATCTGAGTATGTCATACTGGTTCATAAAGATGTAGACTTTCTTTCAGGATTTTGCTTATTTTTTATTGATTTGAAGGAGAAAACATGCTCCATTACCTGTATCCACCTAAAGAGAAAAGTTTTTATACTTAAAAAATAAATATAAAAATGATTAGGATTTGAAGAAACTATAGAAAACTATTATCAGGACACTTTAAGTTTTCAAATTTAATTCATATATTCCTTAAATATTTATGAGTGTCTAGCCATGCATTGGGTTTTTTCCTAGGCAGTGGAGTTGAAAAAGCAAGAAGGAGCCATGATCCTAAGGGCTTAGAATTTGGGGATAAAAACATTATAAAACATAGATGCACTATAGAATATTTTAAAGTAAATCATTATTATGATTTTTGTGATTGGATAAGGCAGATAGCTGTGTGATCCTTAAATAAATGTTGTTGAGATCTTGTCTATCAAAGCTGTTTACACATTTACATATAGCTTTAAATTGGACTGTAAGATTATGCAATGTGCTATATTTAGAAGGATCTACCTTTTTTCCTATTTTTTAAAAAATTTGGGTGCTTATATTCCAGTATCTTTAGTTTTACTAGGTGTTTACTTGCAAAAATACATGCCCATACTGTAGTCTAAGATATGATGTATGCTATGATGGTGGCCTATCCTCAAAAGGGGGTGACTAACTTGTCTGGCTCTCTAGCCAGAAGTGGATACATTTTGCTATAGTTCAGCTGGAAATGACAACTATTGTCTGTTCTGAAGTTGATACACTGGTTAGCAACTTTATTGCTGTAACAAAATTTGCTGACAAATACCTCTTCTTAAATTATCTGAAAACTAAGATTTACTGTCTTAGTTACTTTTTCGTTGCTGTGACTCAATACCCGACACCCACAAATTTAGGAAAGGAAAGGTTTATTTTAGCTCAGTTTCAGATGGTCACAATCTATTCAGGGGCTGCTGGCAGCAATCAAAGTACATGGCAGAGACAGAGAGGTGGAGGCAGCTCCTCATGACATCATGAACAAGAAGGCAAGTGAGAATATTGAGACAAGTCGTAGTCCTAGTCCCAGTCCTAGTCCTCCAAGGAAGGCAGCTTATATATCCTTCTAGGTCTCCACCCAGTGATTAACCCCTCCTACATCTAGGTGTGGAAGGTGTGGCCACTACACACCATTAATCCCAACTTGCACATCTTTAATCCTAATTTACATGCCTTTAATCCTAATTTAACTGTAATCCACCCCTCCAGACTAGACCCCAATTCACCAACCTCACTTGGTTCCATAGACAATCCATAACATTAAAATACATGAGACTTTTGGGGGACACTCCAGATCCTAACCACAACATTTACCAAATATGGTGAAGTTAGCTCTGTATTCCTATTTTTGTTTTTTCTGTTCTCTTCAATTCTTCAATAGAACAATTCAGTTTTTTTAAACCATCCTCAAAAGTTTAACTGTTACAGACTCAGATTAGGTGTTAATATTTAAGGTATTCATTCTTCTCTTCTTAATATGTTGCTCCTTAAAATTAAAGAAATCCTTGTCCTTTGTCTCAAATTGACTTTGGAAAATTTTGTAAATTTCTAAAAATAACTTGTTATCTATTGGAATAAAATTAACTCTACAAATTAATGTGAAGTTTACTAGTTCAAATCTTTTTGGCAGTCTTACTACTTATGTCTTAATTGCCTGGAAATCATATCTCCAAATACAATTTTACAGTTTGCCCCAGGTAATTCTTTACAAAATAGGGTTTTGAAGGTAGTTTTCTTTAAAAGGTATGAGACACAAACTGGAGAATTATTGGAATCATCAGATGCGTGAAATGAGAGGATGGTCTTGCATTTCAGTTTGCTTTAGTCCATTTGTGCTGTTGTAACAAGATATCTGATCCTGGGTAACTTATAAAGGATAGAAACTTATTTCCCAGTTCTTGAGGCTGGAAAGTCCAATTTCAAGGAGCTGAAAGATTCAGAACTTCTTTGTTTCCAACATGGGGGATTTGTTGAAGCAACCTCATGTGGTAAAAGGCAGAAAGGAAAAAGGATCTGAGGTAGTTCCCCCAGCCTTTTCATAAAGCAAAGTTCAGTCATGAGTACAGAGCCCCGAGAACCTCATCTTTCTCTCAGGAGCCTGCTTGTAATACTATCCATCACAGTGGGGATTAGATTTCAACAAGAATTTTGGAGGGAGCACATTAGACCCATAGCAAAACTGGATGCAAATCATCATCATAATTAGATTTTAGAAAGCACTTTGATATAAAACATCGTATTTTAGCCTCTCAATTATCGTGAAGGAGATACTTCTATAATCCACATTTTTTTCCAGTTTGCCTGTGCCCAAATGCTGCTTCCACCCTGATATATGTTAGATCCCTCAAAGTCAGTTCAAATATTGGCCCTGCAGCCTCTTCACCATTCAATTTCTTGGTATCCTCGACTCAAAGAAATGATACTCTTTTAAGTGCTTTTCTTTGTTCTCAAAGAGAATACACAATTTGCATTTTATTGTGCCTTTTCAAGTCTAGATTACTATGACATCTAAAGCAGTGCCTATTGCTTAGAGGGCACCACGTGGCCATGATGCTAATGGCTGCCTGGAAATGCCACTGAGGCTTGAGGAAGAGGATTTATTTCATCAGTGAAGGTGTCACTCCGCATTGATGAGAATGCAAACTTTCTCAGGCCCCTGGGCCGCAGCAGTTGCTCATGAATGAAACCCACATTTTAACCTTGGAACATCTATGTCGGTTACTAATTGCATTTCATGTTTTGTGTCACAGCTTTGCCACACCAAAAAAAAAAAAAAAAACCTGAAAGGAATTGACGCTTCATAAAACGACTATTGGAAATGTCATTATATATGCAAAATAATCCTCACTTCAAATCTCCAGTCTGTATTCTTTCTTTCTTTTTCTTAAAAAAAAGGTACACTGTGTGAATGCCTCTCTACCGGGTTTAATTTATTTTTGAGACAGAGTCTTGCTCTGTAGCCCCAGGCTGGTCCTAAACTCACTATGGAGCCCAGGCTGGCCTTGGACTCATGGCGATCCTCCTGTCTCAGCCTCTTAAGTGCTGGGGTTATAGGCATGCTCCACTGGATATCTTAATAGGATTTCTTTATGCAGTCCAGATCTGTGGATATATGTGTTATGTTTTTTATGACCTTAGCAGGAATTAAGTCTAGGACTCCAGTTTGTCTCATTAAAAAGGTAGTAATATAATGTTTTATATTGACTGGTACTTGAGACATCTTATGCATATAATGTAGGACACACATCCTTCTACTCCCAGTCACAAACTGTTCAGTACAATCTCTTAAAATGAACTCTCAAAGACTAATGGAGTGAACGGGTAGGTTTGACTCAAACCTGTTTGCATCCATTAATAAACAGATACACATTTTTTTCAAGGTTTGTGTTGGTCAAAGTAAAATATTTTACATTTTGAAGACAGGCTCATTATCAGGCAGACAGACATTCTTAATGTTGGCATTTTTCAGCTTTCCTGAATTTTGCAAAATCTCTTTTTATTGTTCAGAAAATATAAGAGGACAGTCATTACAGTTTGCTGTTACAAATGTAACAAACATAATAAACAGATTTCTGACTGGTGGGGGTAATCTGTGTCACTATATTGTGTCTTGATTTAGTTTATAATTCTTCTAAAGTTTTAATCAATACCGGTTTCTTTCCTCTCCAAGCAGAGGTCAGCATAAACATACTTGTCAAGAATCTGACAGATCAAATTTATTGTGCAAGTTGAATTTTGTTGGAGAATTCTCCTTTAACGCTTTGACTTGGGTCCTGGATTTTTTTTTTTTGTGTGTGTGTGTGTCTTAAAACCTATATATTTTCCTCTCCTGAAAGAATGCAAACATAAAACATATAGGTTATTCCAAGAACTTTGAGGCATGGTATACCTGCTAAAAAATATGAGAGTGTTCCTCTTGGCTGGGAGAATTGCAATGATCATGAAATATGTGAAAAGTCAAACATCTGAGGGCATAGTGAATATATTCAAAAGAAAAATGGGGTGGTTGCAAGTGCATATCTTTATTTGGACCTTTTATTTGTTTCAAAATGGAGCTATGTTTATACATCAAAAGTCATAGCAAAATTGAAGTATTTTTACATACAGGTCAAGAGAAAGTATCAACTGCCATTTCTCTTTTTTAAATTCATCATCTAGATCATTCAGGTTAATTATTTTTCTGACCTAAATCTTCTGGGAAATGACTTTAATTATCCAGTTAACCTTGCATGTGTAACAAAGCCTAAGTGAGTCACAGGATCAGAAGAATTTGTATTTTTAAAAGTGTAGATCCGGTTAACCTGTTTATCGACATTGTGTGATTTAAGAATACAAAACAAAATGGTTTCTCAATTTAATTTGATTTTGCTTAGCATCACCCACTGATCAGGACAACACAGGGCTGATCTGTGTACACTGGTTTAGAGTTATTTCTTGTGGTGCAGAGTTTGGAACCCAGTCCAGGGCTATATCAGTTTTCTGTGCTGCTGTAACAAAGTACAGTAAGCTGAGTATCTTAAGCCAGGCACATCAACTGACCATGTCATAGTTGTGGGTGCTAGACGTGTGGAATAAGAGGGCTGACAAGGACATGGACCCTCTGAGACTTTGAGTAGAATATTCATTATTGTTACTAGGTCTGCAGCTGTGTTCCTCCATTCTCTGCCTCTGTAATTTATTTAATATTCTCTGGACAGTTTGGGTCTTAATGTTGCTCTCATTTCACAAGGATGGTGGTTAGATTAAGTATCTACCTTAAACCAGTAGGACCTCGTCTGAACCAATTACATCTGCAGCAACACCGTTTCCTAGTAAGGTAACATTCTGAGATACTGTGGATTAGGAATTTGACCTATCTTTTTGGCAACTCATTCTAACACAGCAACTGTCTGGGTCTGTTATCCTAGTAGGTTACTCATCACTATTGCGTTCACCAAAAGCCCAGCATGGGCATACCTGATGGTCATGTTCATGTCGTAATGATCTACCTCTTAATGGTACTCACATTGTACTTAGACATTTAAAATTTCATAATCCTGTGTTGCCAAAATAATCTAAACAAAAATTGTGGACAATTGAGTGGCTAATTTCTATCTGCTGTTATGCTAGGGCTGATCGGATGGGACAACTCCATGTTATTCTTATTTTCTTGTGATTATCCAAACTTATTCTTTAAAGTTTAGTTTTGATACATAGTAAGTACATTTATCTTGGATTTGCTGCATATTCATACTGTAGCTTAATCATTTTGCTTATCTTTCCCCTTCTTGCTCCCCTGTTTCCCTCTTTTCTCAGTTCCCCCTCCTTTTCCCATTGAGATTTTCTGTGTCTTCCAGTGTTTTTTTGTTTTTCTTTCCATAAGCTTCATGAATTGATTTTGTCCTTCTCTCTTCCTTCCATCACCATTGGTATACTAATAGTTCCTGATGCTGCATTTCAGCTGCCTACTGGGTAGTTCCCTGGGGGAAGTACCTCCGCACCTCTGTTTTTCATGTCTCTACCTGAGTATATATTTGCCTAGGAGAGGCACACATTTGCATATCATTCCAGAATCCTATTTATTGTCTTTATATTCAGTTGAGTAGCAATTTCCATTTATTTGCCTTTTCTCTGAAGCCCCCCAGGCACCCTCATTTATTGTCCCAGCTCAAGCCTGCTTTTCTGTCAGACTGTTGTATCCTATTAGAAGACATGCCCTGCTTCGATCCTATGCGCATGTCTATGCTAATACTCGGAAGCTACATTTTAGAACATGCTTAAAATCCATCATCAACACAGTTTCAACCTCATAGTTTAGTTTTGAAGCTCTTGAGTACTGTCTTATTTACTTTTTCACTGCTGTGACAAAAATATGCAACACGTGCTAATTAGGGGAGGAAGTCTATTTTAGCTCAGTTTCAGAAGTTCTCAGTCCATTCATGGTTGGCTGGCAATGGTGGAAGCGCATGGAAGAGGCAGAGGCAGAGAAGCTCTACGTGGCATCATGGGCAGGAAGTCTGGTACCAGAAGGAAGGGAGGAAGGAGCACATACCCTTCCAGGTTATGTTCTGGTGATCTGCCTTTTCCAGGTCCAGACTGAGTGTTCTGCCCCTTCCAGGTTTAAGTCGCTAATTCATCAAATTCCTACAATCTGTGATTTACCACACACATAGAATCCACCACAGGCCCGTAATCATCCCTTCAGGCCAGAACTCCATCTCCTGTCAGTACATAGTTCCATAGATAATCTGTAGGTAACACACAAATACGTGAGACTCGTGGGGAACATCCCAGATCCAAACCACACTAAGTACTTTCCTGGTCCTGTTACTGGCTCTGTTCCCATCATGATATTATCATGCTTTTATTCTTTTGGTCTTAAAATTGTCTCCTAGGAATAAGTTTCTGCATATTTTATCCTGTTAATGAAAAACTCCTTTGAAGTTCTTTTGAAACATACCCCTTTAAGGAAATCTTTATAATTTGAAGAGCCTACTAGAATACGTTCTAAATGAATATTTTTGGGATGATTTTGAATATTTGAATTTTGCTAGTTTCACTTTAAAGAATTGTCTTTGACCTTTCATAATTTATTAGAAAAATTAGCTACATTGCTATAGTTCTTCTATCCTACCATAATTATAAAATAATTACAAAGTATCCTACCATAATTACAAAGCAATTATGAAACTGATATACACATACAGGGTAGTTCTAAAATTAATCTGACTTGAGAACTATTGAGACAGTATTTCCATCAAGTAGTTATTTATTACTTAAAGATGGATTCATTTCAAATGGAAAACTAATGTAGTAAAGGGTAAACAATGGAGTTGATGTAGGCTGCTTGGGGACTGAACTGAAAATCACCTAATAAATCACAAATTTTGGCTGTCATAATGACTGAATTACCTGGCTGAACTATGTGTAGTGATAAAGAACTTGGATGTATGAACTGTCTGACCTCTGTGTCATCAATTGTATGGCAATGTGATTGATTACTCTGTGACTGGCCTCAACTATCTGGAAAACAATCAATTTTCTGTCACGTCTAATCCTGTCCGTATTATAATGCAGGCTACTGCTAGTACTGCGTTCTGTGCTATTCTCCATCACTGGTGAGCAAGGTCACTGTAATTGGTGATATGTGAAGCCTTTTTCTCAATCATGTGAATAGAGGGATTCAGATTTAAATAGCACCTTATAATGAATTATTTAATTTAATCAGAATCTCTACAGATAAGTGGAAGTACTTCTCCTAAGTAGTACTTGAAAAACACGGTTGGATCATTTCAGCACACTCATTGCTGACTTTATATCATAATTTTGAAAATATCAGATGTTTTTGCCACCTGCATAAATTTGATTTTTATTCTATTTTATTGGGCTGTGTTTTAAGTGTGTATTAGTTTTTAAGACACAATTTTTATACAACTGCAGAGTGACACAGAAAAGAATCACATCACATGACAGATTTGCACATTACTGAGTCTCTAAAAATAGCCACTGGTTAATAAAGTATGAAATATTGTTAGAAAACTTTGAATATTTTACCCTTTCCATACACACTTGCACATTTGTTTTAATAATCCTAAGTACTGAACACAAGACTTGAACAAAGGTAATATGTAAGTGCTGTTGATTGACAGATCACCAAAACTCTCAGGAGCTGTGAATAAAATATTGAGAGTCACTGCAATTTAACTTACATAATTCTGAAATAAAAATTTCTTACAGAGCATGTTACTAGCAATTCCTTTCAGGAACTCTTTGTAGTTAGACTTTATAATGATTAAGGTGTACAAGTATTTTTTACCTGCCAGTATCTTGAATGTTCTACTCCATCCATCAATTGTACTATGAATACACTTCAAAAGAATTCTTATTAGAATTTGATTGAAGACTGATCTCTTGAGGCAGAGGAAGTCTACAAGAAGAGGCACAATTTTTACTTATTCCTTAGTATATGTATAAACCTAAAGGTAAGGACATTTATATGCAGTAATAAATGCAACCAAAATAGCATTCAGTTGAATTACTAGAATTCAAAAAGAAGTTCTGAAAATCTGTGAAATGAGTTGACATCACTTAGCTTTTGGACTGGGAATTGAACCCAGGATTTTGTATTGGGCTATATCCCCCTCTATTTTTTATTTTGAGACAGGGTCTCACTAAGTTGTCCAAACTGGGTTTGAATTTACAATCCTACTTTATTTTTCTCCCAGAGTGCTGAGAGTACACTGGCTTGGCTGAAATCAAGGCTGTAAGGTATTAGAAATCGGCAGGTTTTTGTTTTGGTCCTTGATGATAATGTTTTAAGGCAATGAGTTTAATACTGTAGAGACAAATTCAAACTCAGACCTATTTTTGTCTTCCATTTCAGTCTTACCACTTAAGATTGTGGTTGCTTGAGTTAGCTACCGTATCTTCAAAGTATAATATATATGCACATTAGGTATGTTTTAGCGCATGTTGGAAATACATGACTGAGGAATGGATTTAGGATACAAATGAACAAAATATGGAATAAAGTCCTTCAATTTTTTTCTTAAAGTGATTTTAATAATCCAAGAATTTTATGGATTGATAAATGATAAATAAAATGCAATTAATAACCATAAATTACTAATCCTAAATTAAATATGTGCCACATATTAATTTAGAATAAAAGGATCAATAAGTGATGTTTGGTTCCTATAATAAAATCGTTTCACAATATAAGCAAGCTGAAGTTGCGAAGAATGCTTTGGGATGAATCTGACATATTTTGAGCAAAAGAAGGTTGATATAGCACCTACTGCATATTTTCATTTATGTAATATTTGGATGATGCTATTAGGGATCATAGACCATCATTTTAGGGAGGAGAGAAAGTGTGATAGTAGTGTTTAGAGAGAATATGGGACAGACTCCTGGGGTTTTGTTTGTGTGTATGAGCATACTGTCATATGTACACACCTCTGTGCTGGGGTTTCACGCTAAGCTAACTTCTTAGATCATTGTTTTGTTTTTGATTTTGAGACAGGGTCTCTCTAAGTTAGTAGTTTGCAGAGGCTGGACTTGAACTTGGAGTCCTCCTGACTGAGCCTTCCAGAGTAGAGGGCATATAGGCCTGTGCTACCAGGCCTGGTGGTACATATTTTTTGATGTTCGTATATGTTAAGTAAGTTTAGTCATTTTATAATAATTCCAAATGATTTTTAATCTTTGCATGGATATTGTATTTTAATGAAACAATTTTAAAATAAGACTATATGACAGAGTCTTTTGCAAACTATCACTCTTAACTGGAAAAAGGTCATGTTTTTAACATGGTAGATGATCTATATATTTTAAGTAGGCTCCTGTCAGTTCTTGGGGTTAATACCCTGAAGACAGAACAGTAGAGGAGAGTGGACACTGAGTCATATGATAACTTCACTTTTGTCAAATGATATAAGTTGTCACTTGCTGAGCTTGTGGTCTTTCATTTTCATATCTCTGAGTTAGTGCATGCTAATTTGACATACATAAATAAGAACTGGATGTGCCCACTTGACACTTCCGAAATGTCTTTGACATAAAATTTTCCATGAAGCGTTGGTTGTCCGTGTTTGTCACTGGAGATGATATCTTCAGGTTATGGCTAAGAAAATACGGTAACACATGACTCATTGAAGCCCATATAGTCACTGCTGTTACTTATTTCTAAAAGTGTTCTGTGATTTTTAAAGAGGGGATGATTCCACCTTCTGTGACCTCTTTCTGCTTCCCAGCTTGTGACATTTCGACAACGGAAGCAGCCTTAGTTATTATTCTGAGCTGCTTCTTTTGCCACAAATTTGGTGCTCTGTCAATATTTATTGGATAAATTACTGTAAGTAAACTTTGTGTAGACAACAGTATCCTAGTATAGGTATAATTCTCAGATTTCTCAAACTCAAGCAGTTCTTTTCTCAGCTATAGATCATAAAAGCTTTTGTTAATGGTTTTGTAAATTGAGTAACAAGTAGACTCTCTCATGTCATTGAATAGCTTCTTAAATTACTATGCTCGAATATTATGAGAATATCATTGTATTTTTTTTTTAATTCTAAAGAATAGGATGGTTCGGGGAGGGAAGGAGGGGTGGGTTGTGGAAGGGACAAAAGGAGAGAGGGAAAGTCTTTGTCACCTTGACAAGATACATATGTGAACAAAATGCTCAACTTCATTGTAAACCTTAAATTTTGTGCTTAGACATATCAATAAAATGGGGGAAAAGAATAGGATGATTCATCTATAAAATATCTTAATGGAAGAAGTTATATAAGTGTCAATATTTTTAAAATTTAACCTATTTTTTGCTTTGACAACAGATTATTATTTTATGTGAATGTTGGAATACTTTGCATTATACCAATTCAATTAATCTTAAGATGCTTTTAAAGGTTTATATAGTACAGTACCAGTGGTAAGCAATATGTACTGTAAATAACACCCCCCATGTGTTTATAGCTTTAGGCAGTTAAAGTTTTGAAATTATATTGAAATGTACTTGGTGTATGGCAGGCAGATTAGAGATGGAGGAAAATATTTTAAAGATACTTATCAGGTGGTAATGTTGTGGGGGGGATGAAATGGGGACAAAACTCAAAGCAAACAGTCAAAAATGAGAAGTGCAAAAATTTGATTTTTGAAAACTTTCCAGGGAAAGGAAACACAGAAAATATTTCCAAACATGGGCATGGGGAGTATCTCAGTGATAGAGTGCTTGTCTAACATATGAAAGGCCCTGGGTTCAATCCCCCAGCATCACTTAAAAATTATCCAGGCGTGATGGCACATGTCTATAATTGCAACACTTGGGAGGCTGAGACAGGAGGACTGCCATCAGTTCAAAATCTACATAGTGAGTTCAGGAGCAGTCTACACTTCAGAGAGAGATTTTTGTCTTAAACAAAATCTAAGAAATATGGTTGTGGTATATAGTAGTCCTATTATGGTTTCTTGAACTCAGATCCAGGGTTCTATGTAGGAAGTGTAATGGCATAAATGTTCCAAATAACTCCCATCAACTGGTTTAAGAAAACCATTGACATTGTGCTTTTTCCTGAGAAATCTGTTTCTGAAAGACAGGATCCCATGTTCAATATTTAATGAAAAACATCTGTCATTTCAAACCTATTGCCAGGTACTAATTTAATATGAGTTTCATGAAAATGAAAAAGACGTTGTGAAAGCCATTTCCTTCAAAAAAAAAAAAAAGGTGTACATTCTAAAACTTCCAGAGTGGCCCAATGAAACCCATTCATCATGGCTTTTAGAGAAAAGGACTTGGTAATGTTATGTCTTTTTTAATCACAAAATAGTTCAAAATTGTAGAGCTCTTCCTTAGTAATATTAAGAGATGATGATAGTTTTTGTTACCCAGGTTAAGAATTTTTCTTGCAATAAAATTATAAATATGTAAGCTTTTCCTTATATAGGCAGTGGTAGGGTCTGTTACCTTAGCATTTAAATATTTCAAGTATATATTACGCTTAAATTTTACTTTTATCTGAAATTATGTAAAATCTGATTTATGTAGTATAAAATATTTCCATTAGCAGTTTCCAAGAGAACCTCTATCTTCCATTACTGAAAATGTATTTGTGTAAATAAATTTGGACAAAGGGAATTTTTTTGTCAGACTAATCATTGTTCATTCATTAAACTATTATATTCAACAAACATTATTATTTACAGACTGATGTACTAAGTGTGCAAAATTTACTAAGAAATTCTTACCTTCCCTAAAAAACAAAGTTTACATGCCACCTGCAGTTTGGTCGATAGGATTTCTTAAAGTTAGAACATAATAATGTCTTGCATTCATCTCCTAAAGATATTAAAAATTTTCCCACTGATTGTCATTTTCATTGTGACAAACACTAGGCATACAGCCCTTTATTGTGTATAATTCATTGATAGAGAGTGTCTGTGTCAATCAGAGGGAGTGGAGGTGAAGGAATTTTAAAAAACTTCATGGAGAAAAGATTATTTCTCCTATAAAATAAAAGAAACATAACTATTTTTGAAAAATGTGAACTCAAAGCGGTGGTATACTAAAGACAGTTTCTACTGAAATTTGGCTTGTACCACCTGGTAGAAGTTGATTGTTAAAATTGCAGAAATTCTATGAACTAATTATTCAGCAGAGCCATTATTAAAATTAATTATATATAATAGGGAAAATTATGTTTTTGAGTATTACTGGACTCAAAATATATTGTTTCAATTATTTCAGTACATTTTATCTCCTGTGCTCTTGTGTTTATGCGAATATATTTGTATACAGAAGGAATGATATAATTTTAGTGTTCTAATGTGCATGTCTTCCTAACTTTACAATCAGTGACATCAGTTTAAAGGCCAGAAATTTTCTTGGGAGTACTGTCACTTCAAAAAAAATAGGTAAACACAGCAAATCATGTCCCTTCCAGACTTCAGATGAGTCGTTAGGATGACAAAAGGTGTTTCAAAGGGCGCGGAGAAAAGGAAACCCTTGTACATTGTTGTTGGACACAGAGATAAACACAGTCAATATAGAAAGCAGTATGGAGATTCCTCAAAAAATTAAAAATACAACTCAATACGATATGACAATCTCACTTCTGTGGATTTATCCAAGGTGAATGGAGTGAGTTACTTGAAGGGATACCTGTGCTATCATTATTCACAGTAGCCAGAAATACAGAAATAACCTAAGCATCTTTTGATGCTTGAATAAAAATATGTTATGTATACACTATGGAATATTATCCAGCCCTCAGAAAGAAGAAAATCTTATTTATTTTTGACAGTTCGACTGAACTTACATTACACTAAGTGAAATAAGCTGGATTTAAAAAGACAAATTCTGCATGACTCACTAATATGCAGACTAGAAAATGTTGAACTAATAGAAGCAGAGAGTAGCTGGGGACTGACTGCAGAGCATGCCAAGATGTTGAGCAAAAGCTTTGTTTGCAAAGGACGAGTCAGTTCTTGAGACCTAATGTACACCATGGTGACTGTAATTATCAGCACTATATTTTACACCTGAAGGTTGCTTAAGGGTGTAGATTCTAAGTGTTCTCAACATACAGAAGTGGTAGATGATTCCAATTGATGGTGATGATCATTTCACAGCACTTGTGTATATCAAAACATCAAGTTATATATTGTAAAAAGAACAATTAAAACTTGTCAATCATACCTCAATAAACCTAGGAAAGATGCAGTCATTAACCCTCTATCGGCACAACACTGGCTCACATAGGGGTCTCTTGGCTTTTTTTTCTTTTTTCTTCAAAGGGTAGTACAGTGACAGCCTCATTAACCTTTATTTTCTTTAGTATAAGTTTGTCATTTCTCACCTTGTAGGACTTGAATAAAGCAGATGGCAAATCTGTGAACTAATTAATCACTGTTCTTCGAATTATATTTTGTGCTTAAAAGAGTTAAAGTAGGACAGAGACCAGATTAAGACTGGCCGAGTGAAGGCACAACATATAGAACTTATGTTGGGAAAGTCACGGCTGGGGGAAGCAGGAGAAAGCAGAATTAAAACAGGCTTGAAAAAGCTTTTTTATTACGTTGTCGGTTTGAAGCTCCTTGGGAAGACAAGAAGTAAATGAATATTCATCATAGATAAATATTCATTCGCTGAGTGCTCTAGTGCTTTGTTACTGCTAATGCAGGTTAGTAATAGTCTGCCAATAAATGAGCATTTGGGAGGTGAGCATTATCTCTAATAGCTCATTGAATATAGATTACACTGGCTTGACATCAAAGGAAAACTGTAACCATCATGTTTTGTAAGTTACTTTAAGAATCACTAGAGCTATGTGTCATATATTATTTTTGATTTCACATAGAGTAAATCCTTTGTAACTTCAACTTAACATTTATTGAGCCCTGATGCTTTTCTCATTGAGGAAACCATGAACACAAGGCTACATGTATTTAGAATCTTGACGGCAGATCACATGAAATAAGCATGAAAAAAGAATATATCGAAGAAGAAAATGCAGCTTTACAGCAGGTTAAAATAGCGAGAAAAACTTTTCACAGAAGTAGTCTTTAGTTGTATTCTGTATAGTTTGATAGTTGGAAAATCCTTTTTATATAAATTCATCTAGATCAGAGCTTGGCAAATTGTTGCTAAAGTTCCAGAGGGTAAGAATTCCAGTCCCCACGGGCCACACAGCTTTTGGTGCAGTGATTGAACTCTGGTGTTGTCAGTGTGGGAGCAAGTGCAGATGGTTCATGAGGACAGGAGTGTTTGTGTTCTTGCAGACTCGTGAGTCTCATGGGCTACTCTCTTTCGCCAGGCTTGAATGTACACAGTTGAGGTTTAGTCATTTGCTCATCACAAAAGTTATCCTTTGCGATCTGAAATAATTCAGTAGAAGTTCTATTTTGGTCACAGTACTAAGAATTTCCCAAATTTCCCTGGACTTTTACTCTAGAGACAGTGACGAGGAAATAAGGGCACATCTCCATGGTCAGTTGGGGACTAAGACTTTTATTTGTTTTGAACTCTCGAAAAGTTCTTTGATTATCTACATGTACTCTGTTAAAATAGTAGGTGGATAATTCCATCATTTCAATGTAGTTTTCACATTTCGAAGCCCAATGTCAAATTTGCAAGCTGCAAGTAACCATGAAATCTCACAAATATGAGATATGACTATGTTGTCTAAGCCTTTTTCTTTTAAATTTGTGATTCTGATAGTAAGATAAAAGTTTGGGAACTAAAAACAATGTTATTAAACCAACCTGCTACAAATTTGTACTGAGAACAAGCAAATATTACTTAGTTAATGACTCCTAGAAGATTACTTGTCAATCAAGGTAACTTAATTTCTAAGTATAATAGCAAATTTTATGGGACAAGTTGACCAGAACAGAGTGCCCAAGTACTTGTCAAACCTTACTCTATGTGTTTTTGTGATAGATTTTTGGTGAGATTGACATTTGAATTAATAAACTGAGCAAAATCGGTTGCCCTCCAAAATACGACTGGACCTCACCGAGTTGAAGATGTGACTTCATCAAAAATACTTTCTTTATCATTGTTTGATCTCCTTTGAATTGACTTAGCTTTTATCTTGGTTTTTTGATTACACTGAAACATTGGCTGTTCCTCGGTCTGAAACCCACAAGTCTTTGCGACAGAGCTGTCGCATTAGATCTCCTAATTTTCATTCCTCTGGATTCAAACTAGAATGGAACCATTAGTGCTTTGGAGCCTTCAGCTTATATTCTCAGTTTGTAGACCATAAGACTTAAAAAATTCCATAATTTCATAAGCCAGCTTATTACAATCTCTTTAGATGTAGTGTGCACATGTTTGTATGCTGGTGTGTGTAAAATCTCCACTCGGTGCTGTTTCTGTAGAGAACTTTTACATTCCAATTTGTTTATTAAGACCTGTCTTCAGATGATTGCCACTCTGCACTTACTAATCCTAAGGTATTAACGTTGTAAACTCAGATTCTAGTTATTTCTCTCCTTTTGGAGACTCACTCATACCAGGCAGTAAAACTCTTAATGTGCTTCTCTGCAAACTTCGTTATCCTGGATAATACAATGAATCTGTCAAGCTAGTACCATCCATAATTGGTCTAATATTCATAGGTTTGTTGAAAGCTAGCTCTTTCAATGGTCTTAAAGAGCCAATATTTGTATCTATTAGACATTATTTTGTGTGATTGAGTTACACAATCATCACTGCTCAGCAAGTTTATTTTGTGTCAAGAATTGTATTCTGTGTGTGGTAGAGACAAGAGACAAAGGCCTGTTGTATCCTAACAAAATGTGCATTCCATGAAATCCTTCCTTCTACAAACATTACAGTTATAAAATTGGTTTCATCTTGTCATGTCCTGATTTCTTTCTGCAGATAGTTGACAGTTATTCCTGAATCTTTTTCTCTAGGAAAAATTATGTACTCATACGTAATACCTACTTCCCATGTGTCAAGAATATACTAAAACCTCTTATGATTTAACTCTGCTAGGTTAGTTTCCCGTAATTCATTCTTTATTTTTTTAGTGGAACTGGGGATACAGCACAGGACCTTCACACTGACCTATCTCTCCAGGCCATTTTTTTTTTTTTTTTTGCTTTGTTTTTGTAGAATCTCACCAAGTTGCTAGGTTGCCCAGGACGAGCTTTAAATGTGTGATTCTCTTGCTTCTGCTGGGATTACAGGGCTGCACCACTGGGGCCAACCCTAATCCGTTCTTGAATTGTTCACCTCCATCCTCTCTTATTTTTCCCAAGCAGTTATGAAAGCACAGTTAGGACTGTGTGTCACTCATACACAGATTTAGTGACCTATGACCTAAAACAAGCTGTTAGCACTTAAGAAAGCCAGAATATATAAACCATTAAGTCTTAGATTTGTACATATGCTGGAATGAATCCCTCTTTGGCTTCAATATATTATGGTTCATTGGAATTTCATTTCTTTAAATGTGTTCAAATAATAGAAATTTCATCTGAAAACAGTGGCATGTCTTTGTTGATAAGGTAATATAAAAATTCTTCACTTTATTAAAAATAAGAATACAATTTTATATTATATTATATCTTACAGGAAACTGCATTTGCAATGATTAGAGTAACTGTGGCCATGCAAATATCTTTCCCAAATTTGTTCACAAAACGAGTCATAGCAACTACAGCTTGATCTCATCACTGATGGATAAAAAATGATGAAGATTTTGAAAAGTAGCAGGTGTTGGGAAAAAGCTAGTCACTGACATACCCAGTGTATTTACTGAAAAATAGTAAGCTCAAATAGATACATAGCTATGTTTAAAGTGGAATACAGATTGCTGAGAAACCATTTTGGGACACTTACCAATTTTAATCAAGGGAAGCCAAATACTCAGGTATGTAACTGCTTAAGTGTAACTAATTGTGTCTATATTTGGTCCTACAGCAGGGCAAGTGGCCAAATACCTCTGCTACCTGATTACACTAGGGGGCACTTAGTTCAATTATACGATATTTGTTGGGAGACTTTTTTCTTCTTTGCACATAGTTGTTGGGAAGCCTCATGAGATAGGACCAGCTCTTTTCATCTGCTGTCTGGCCTTTTTTTCTGGATCTCTCCTGCATGGAAGCTTAGCACACCTGTGCTGAAAATCAATGCATTTCAAAACCTGCGATAAAAAGGAAGTCCTTTCTGCAGACTCAAACCTAACCCGAATGCATCTGGCCTCATTCTCCCATAAAATGAGTGTAACTAATTAGAATAGCAAAAACGTTACTTTTTATTGCAAGACTCTGTTAATGCAGTTGCTTTAGTTTGCCATTATTCCTTAATAAGATACAATAAAATCACCATAATGCATGTAAACAACTATCCTCTCTGGGATAAAACTGGATTAATGACATATTTTGTGTTTATAGAAACAAACACTATTTAGCAGCAATTCCTCTCGGGAGATTTTTCTTACCCAGAAACCAGGTACTTATTTTAGACCTAAAAAGAAAACATACTTAATAATATTGAAAGGTTATTAGCCAATACAATACATATCATTCTGCACAATGGAGAAGGCAGGTTCATTTAAAAGAATCATGTAGAAAATTTACCTAAGTAGGTGGAACTGTTGGCTTTCTATCTTTCAAGTTTTAGAGTTATTTTTAATTATAAATTCTTTTGCTGATTAGGATGTGACAATGAAGAAAGTGGTCATCTTCAAATTGAAAATCAGAAGTATTCTTTGTTAGTAACTATGTTTTCAAGCATCAAAGTGGAGAAGTGAAGTTTTAGATGCTGAAATAAGTTTGGCCTGGAAGTCCTAAATGTGCAGATTCTCCACTGAAGGTTCACCACATCAACCACACGGTTGTCTTTCTGTGTTAGGGGACGATTGGATTGTGCAGAATCCTTTAAAATAGACAGGGAAGAAGTTTTCACTCATTTCTCTCTCTCTCTCTCTCTCTCTCTCTCTCTCTGTGTGTGTGTGTGTATGTGTGTGCACGCGCGCGTGCGCACACTTACACTCTTTGAATTGAAAATGATTTATTTTAATTGACTACAGATTTTGAAGTGAAATAATAGCCCAGTGTATTAGTCTCATATTGGATGTCAGAAGACTAAAATGAATTTCTGTGGGCCAAAACTGAGGTATAGGTAAGGACTGTATTCCTTTGGAAGCTTTGTTGACTTTGCCAGCTTTGGGGGCTGCCTGCATTCCATGACTGCTGGTCCCCTTCCTCTACCTTCAAAGCCAGCAACTGCCTTGCTCAGACCTCTTCTATGGTCATATTTCCTCCGTTCTCAGAGATCCTACTAATTACATTGTGTCAACCTGGATACTTTAGGATGATGATCTCGTGTCTAAAGGTATTTGGTAAGTTGATTTAATAATAATAATAATAAAACCTGTTTGCTGTAGAAGATTACATTTTCAGTGGTTTCAAGGACTGTAAGGTAGGCCTTTTTAGGAAGCTATTATCCCGATGATCACACTCAAACTTTTTTCTTGCTTAGTTCTAGTAGCTCACTTAATTTATAGATATTTTCTTTTAAAAAATTCTAAGGCTCAAGGCTCAACCAAAATTCTGTCCTGCTAATCTCTGAGCAAGAATATATATATGCTGCCTTTCTATGTGTGGCTTATTTCAATTAACCTAATTACCTCCATTTCTACCTATATTGCTGAAAATGACCGAATGTCATTATTTTTATACCTAAGTAATATTCTACTGTGTGAGTGGTCATGTGTACATGTCCAAAATTTTTTGCCGGTATTACCTACTGGAGAAATTGTCATTACCATATGTTCTTAGTGTCTTGGTCAAAAGTCAATTGGCTGTATGAACATCAATTTTTTGGGGCTTTCTCTTCTATTCAATTGGTCTATGAGTTTGTTTTCATGTCCTTGCTAGGCTTTTTTTTTTTTTTTTTTTTTTTTTTTTTTTTTTTTTTTTTTTTTTTTTTTTTTTTTTTTTTTTTTTTTTTTTTTTTTTTTTTTTTTTTTTTTTTTTTTTTTTTTTTTGTTACAATACCCGTGTAATACGCCCCTTAACCCTCCTTTTTTCTTTCACCCCTCTGAATCTTTTGTGATACCATAGGGACTTTTAGTTTTTTTTTTCTGTTTCTGTAAAGAAAGTTATTGACATTTTGATTGTCATTGAATTGAAATTATGGTTTGATATTTAAAAATAGTTTCTGTGATGTGAAAATGGGTACTTAAATTTTTTTGTGTGTGCTGTATAATTTCTTTAGTTGATATTCTATGTTTTTGTGATAGTAATTGTTCACTTCATTAGAATTATTCCTAAGTTTTGATAAGTATTGTGAATGGAATTGCCTTACTGAGTTTTTTTCATCAGGGTCATTATTGGTGTACAAAATGTTACTGGTTTTAGAGTGTTGATTTGTATTTTGCTATTTTACTGAATCCATTTTTTTCTAATAGTTTTTAGTAGGATATTTAGGCTTTCTATATAAAATTATGTCTTCTAGAAATATGAACAATGAAATTTTTCCTGTTGTATTTGAATGCTTATTTAACCTAATTGTTCTTGCTAAGACTTTCAGTACTACACTAAATAACATGAAAATTGACCTTTCTGTTGTTCTTAGAGAAAGCTCTTTCAGCCTTTCTCCATTCAATATAATATACAAACATAGTTTTTGGTGTTATAGCCTTTAGTATTTTGAGGTGTGTTCAATTTACATCTAATTTACTCAGAGCTTTTATCTTGAAGGTAGATTGGATCTTACTGAAAGTATCCTCTATGTCTGCACAAGTGATTGTAAGGGATATTGTCCCTTATTCTGTTGATGTATTGAATTGTGGTTTCTGATTTGGGTATGTTGAAACATCTCTTAATCTCTCAGATGAATAGCCCTAAATCATTATGTATGATCTTTCTGATGTTCTGTGCAGTTCAGTTTGGTAGAGTGCTACATTGGAACTGCTTGATCTACAGTTTTCTGTTACTCTTTTTCTGGTGTGGTTTCAGGCTCATTCTGGTCTCAGGCTTATTCTGGTCACATTATGAATTTGGAAAATTTCCCTCCCATACAATTTTTTTCAACAGTTTAAGAAGAGTTAATCTTTTAAGTGCTCTTTCAGAATTTAGAAGCAAAGGTACAATGTTCTAACATTTTATTAGGTAGGAAATGTTTACTACTTCAATTTAATTTATCATCTCTACGTATTCTAGGGTATTTGAAGAAAACATCTTAGCTTGTGATTCTTGTATCCATAGCTCTGAGGGAAAACAATATGGGGGAGAATTTTCTAAAGTTTTGTAGTTGAGCCTGGGAGAAGACAAGGCTGATGACATCTGTATTTGCAATCTTAGAACAATCCTGTTCCCTTGGCCTAGATGGTAGATTCTCTAGGTTTCCAGAAACAAGCACAGGTAATTCTAAGACTTGTTTTGTTTTGTTTTGTTTTGAGATGGCATCTTGCTCTGTAGTCCAGGCTAGCCTTTAGAACTCATGGAAATCCTCCTGTCTTAGCTTGCTGAATGCTGGAATTATAGGCAGGTGCCAGTATGCCCACCTAGTATGTGGTGCTGGTGGATTGAACCCAGGGTCTTGTACTTCCTAGGTCAGTGCTTCAGTCACTGAACTAGATCTCCACCCCTCTAGCTCTCCGTAGGTGTACCAGCACCTACGTTGCTCCGAAGAATGTAAGCTTGGAAGAAGACATCCCTTAGTTCATTTAGAGTGAGCAGAAATTGTGGTGGAAAATAAGGCTTCTAGGAGTCATGTTCCCAGAGCTGCATGAAAGGGCCAGAAACTTTACCAGCTCCCAATGTATAGGGATGAGTGAAACTGGGATTTTAGTTCTGTTGCTACCGTCTTAAGTCTTTGGATTGTGGAAAAGACTTTCCCTAATTTTTGCCATGTGAGTGTAGGTAGGGCAATTTATAGTCATATTTCTAGATTTACAGGACTCAGATGGAAACTTCTCCAGTTTCAGATTGACAAGCAGGAGCGAAGTAATAGTGGCTTCAGCCTTGAGGTTGTGGGTTTTAGAAGAGACCTTGTCTAGTTCCCATGAAGCAGAAGCAATCAAGCTTATGGACTACTACACCCAGTAGTCATGATCCTGCAGGTTGCTGAAGGGACAGGCTTCCACCCCGTGGAGAGTGCACTGGTTCAAGGCTTGTGGTGGAGCCAGGAGACCAGCTGTGGGCCCCTTGGCCAAGATGGCATCTAGCAGTGGCTTGTGAAGACTGTGAAATACTCTTGCAGTTAGGATTTCCAGTCTGCTGCTATGATTGGGATTGGGAATACTGGCATTTTCTTATATTCTTGTATTTTTTGTATTCTTTTTTTACAGGTTGCTTTTCTAATTCTGTGCTATTTAGGCTTCTGTTTCTTTTGCACCCTTAATGATTTCTAGGGTTTTATCTCAATCGCTGTCCTTGAATTGCTATTCTTTTGTTGCCCTGTTTCTTCTCTATGGCAGTCATGTGCAGGACACTTCATCGGGCCATCTCATGGAATGTGACATATACCCTGTGTAGATTTTTGGGATTATATTTGTTTTCACTCTGGGTACTATTGTGTTTTATTTATCTACATTCCACATGAAACATATTTACTGCCTATTTTGATGCAACATTTTGGGTAAAGAAATAAAAAGTGATTAACTCACTTCATGTGCTTCAAAGGCAGACTGGTGTAGCTCCCTTATAAATCAGAAGTGTTCAAGATGAGACCTCTGTGCAGCTCTGGACAAATAGCAATGCTTCCCTAGATTATAAACTTTTAGTATTATCAAGCGATGTGTAGTGATACTTTCAGTTACTAAATTGCACGATGCTTGGACGTAGCCTGTGTAGGTGATAACAGTGCTGGATAGGGGCGGGCACAGTACAGTGCAAACTCCGCTTTCTGATCTCATCACAGTCAGTCAAATTGAATCCCATGTGTGGCAGATATTCAAAGCACCTGTGCAACTTGGTGAGTAAAACGACAGCAATTGCTCATAATATTTCAAACTACCAATGTGTATGTGTGTGTGTATACTTATGAACACAGTATTAAGCAGACATGTAAGTTTTCTAAATGTAATTATTTCATTTGAGCATCCATTGAATCAGAATTTGGTGCTTCAGTTTCACGTCAAGTTAAATATTTCATTAGTTTTATATTTATATTGCCCTCCGTTTTACACATTACAATCAGTCCTTTTAAAAGTTAGTTTTGTTACATTATGCCTGCTATATATTTTATATGCATCCTAATATCATTCCCACAGAAGCTAATAGGTGGGACAGCATGTTTTAAATTAGGGGTGAGGAAATTTTTATCTCTGCCAAAGGCCACGTGGAAATTTATGACATCACTTGCAGTTCATACAAACTTATTCACTTAAAAATTAGCCAGCTGTGTTTGATAAAATGCTCAACTAACTCACTCCTAATGTGATGGCTGAAAGTGCTTTGGTGAGGGCTTTTCCAAGAGAGCCAAATGATTTTGGGGGCTGTCCATGACCCACAAGCTGAGTGATTCTCTGTTGTTTTAAATGATTGAAATCAGTTCCAAAATTTGAATATACCTTGATAATAATCCTCTATAGTTTTTGATTTGTGAAGTCATCCTGGTTAAAATAATAAAGGGCCCATTTGCTGAGCTGAAAAAAATAATAAAGGGTAGAAAACTCAAATAAACATTTTTAAACGTTTAAAAATAAAAGAAATTTAACAATTTGCCACAAACCTAAAAACTAAAACAAAATCCTCTTGTAATATCTATAATATATTATATTTTCAACTACATTATTGATTTGAAATTTATTTTTCAAAAATGTCTTTTATGGACGAAGCAGAAAAGATAATCCAATGTGAGGAAGACCTGGGACTTTCTGACTGAACTTTTCAATGAAATGGGGTGAGGGAAAGCAGGATACATAGAACCAGAAAAGGCTTTATTTTGTGAACAGCTCAATGTAAGAAAGGTATTTATTTTAACATCTCAAAAGCTCCCTTTTTATGTTTCCTTTTGTAGAGATAATTTTTAATATGCTTTGATATGCTGTAAAATGCAGTAATGTTTTCCAAAGGACTTAATGTATCCGGCAAAGTTCCATGTGTGTTGAATTTCATAAAGAGAAATTTATGACAACTTTGAATCTTAAAGGTGACTGTTCCGTGGTTCTGCAGGAATTCTTTTGAGTTTCAATCAAATGCAAACTGATTGAAGCACCTTCTCTGATAAAACTGTGAAGCTCTGCACTTTCTGTTCCTTTCAAGCATGTAGCTTTGTCTTCTAGTAACTCCACTAAAAGCTTCCAGTTCAATGGACGAACCTCTTCTTTTACTTCAGTAAGAAAAGGTCAAATTCTGTTTCCCCCTCCAATCACCTCTCAGCACTTACAAGCACTGTGATGCAGGATGACTTATTGAAAATCCTCTTTTACCTTGAGATGCTGAAGTTAGTGCTTTCAAGGCTTCTAATCAGAGTTGGCACTTTCCTGTCCCTGCTGATTCTTGTACTGCCAAAATCATCGCTCCTTTATTCTCTGTGCTTAAAGCGGTCTCGGAGTGGCCCTCCCTTCTGAATCTTCATGTATATTTACATCTCACTGGCTGAGCACATCTTACAGTGGACCCATGGGAAGATTGTTGCTAGTGGGGGGAATGGTAATAATGTGAACTAGATTGCTGTAGTTTAAGACAAGCTACTCAAAGACACGCTCGGCATCCGGTAGGATTAGAGATTAAGAAGTAGTTTTTGTTAATATTTTAAATTGCCGCCTACATGAGTGGGTTCATAAACAGTTAATTTCAGATTTCTAAAGTTCTGCAATAATTGAAAGAGTTATTATATTAAGTAATATATACTACAAAATATATGTATGTATTTATACATATAAAATGTTAATATAAATTATCTGTGCTTTGAGATAGCTTCATTGGAGGGATAAACCAAGAGAAATATGACACGTTGTTGAATGAGATTGTATTGATGACTGCACTATTTAAAGATTTTAGTAGTTGTTTTTTTTTTGTTTTGTTTTTGTTATATAAGCAGTTGTGACTCTGGTGGTATTAGCCGGGGAGTTCTGTAAATTTAAATTTATCTATTTTCAAGAAATACTTATTCAAATTAATTAGAGTACAATTTAGTATATTGTGATTGTTTCCCATGCTTAAGATGGGCCCATGGTTGTTAAGTAGCTGCATGTTTGTTCTAAGAAGATAATTATATTTTCAGCATTAAAAATTTTTTATAAATTGGTTAGATGTGCATTAAATACATAGCATGAGACAAAGATTTAAGTAATATTCTAAAATTTAGCAGTGAACTCTAAAATTATTCTTAAACTTATTTCTCTAGACTTTATCAGAAACATCTTTCTACAATGCTCTCCAAAAACTTATGAAATTTCAACTTCTTTAATTTTTAGGGAAGAGAATGATTCGGGGCTTGTAGTGTCCACTGGGGAGAAGTTTCCATAATTTTAATCATAGGATGAGCTTTCATTTGTCTTGTCCTCTTGTATCTATATAACTTCTAAATACATTTCAGAAACAAAGTAAAAATGAATATGGGAAATTATACTGAGACATAATACTGTAGTGAAACACTCCGAATGAAGGTCTGAGTTTTCTTCTTTTTCTTTTGTGATAGAGACCTAGATAGAGTCCAAGTCCCTCAGAGTGAGCTGTATTCTCAGTCCCCTATTTTTATTTTTGATTTTGAGTCAATCTTGCTAAGTTAGTAAAGTGACCATGCTGAGCTTGAATTTATGATCTTTCTGCATCAGCTCCGTAAGTGCTGGGATTATAGGCCTGCAAAACTGGGCCCAGCTCCATTCCATTCTTGATTGTCAAGAGTGGGAGTTAAGCCAGTGGTTTTACTCACTGTGAGTGTTGTATTTACAATGGTAAATCTTCCAGTCATGATTTACATATGTTTCACTGTGACAGGTCCATGTAAATATATTGCTATTATTCTGATACAATCTCGTGTCAGGAAAAACTATAGTTGAAAGACGTGTGAGATTCTGTTCTTTTCAAAAGTTAGGATCTTAGGCTTCCAATGATACATGACTATGCAATCAATTTCCAACGTATTTAAAAATGTGTAGTTAGGAGATATTTTGTAGTATCTAAGCAGGAGTTGAGTTAACATCTGAAGATTTTCTTTTAGTCTAGATTTGCCACTTATTGGATTAGACAATCATGGGTTTTCTCAAAATGCCATCATTATTAACTGAAAGGACATGTTCAATGATGTAAAATACCTTCTTCTGGCTCTTACATTTTTAAAAGTTTTATATGATTTTATTGTTTGATCATAACTCATCATAAGTTACCCGGTATATTAGTTTGGGTTCTTTCAATAGGCAAAATTTATGGAAATTACAACAAAAAGAATCTATTCAGGAGGCTTACAAATCTGAGGATAGAGATAGTCCAAGGTGGTGGCCTGCACATGTGAGAGCTGGAGTGTCCAATGGCTGCTCAGCAGCAAGGTAGAACACCTATTCAGGACGTTAGGACAGCCAGTGAGAGTCTGCTGCAGATCTGTGTTGTTTGAAGAATGATGGGAAAGAACAGAGACTGAACATTAAGGGACAGACAGACAACTGCAAGCCAAGACTGTAGCAAATCTCTGATGAAGATCTGCAGCAAGTAGCAGTTTGCTGTCTGTAGGCAATTGCAAAGGCGAGAGCTTTCAGAGGAAGAAACTGTAACAGTCTTTTTTCTTCTTTCCCTTTATGCCACTCAAGTTCCACTTTGGCCTCCCACATCAGGGTGGGTATTTTTCCCTCTTTCCCTGGCCCACGAATCACTCACACTCTAATTCAGGCTGGTTCTCAATATCCAATCTAGGTGTGGTTCCCAAACCCTAATTTAAGTGTGGTTCCTGATTGCCTCAAATTGACATAATCTCTCCAAAGGTCACACCCTGCTTCTAGTTTTTTCTCCAGCCTGATCTTCATTACAGTGCCTTTCAAATAGGTATTCCAAAATATTTTGTCATATGTTTTCTTCTTAGGTTGTTACTGATTCCTTGATGACTGTAGGGAAAAGCTGAAACGTCCACTCACTCTGATTTGGCTTTTTAAATTATATAACTGAGTTCTCCTACACACATCCTTCCTGTGGCAGCTGTTTTACTGAAAGGAAACTAAAACAAACCAAACTAATGAAACTTCACAAAAAATAGATTTATTTTCTTGATCAGAATGCCTTTTTCCCTTCTTTCTGTATACTTGATCATACTTCTCACTTAAAATTTCATTTACCATTTTAAACTGTAGGGAAATCTTCTGACTCTTTCTAGTATGCAGTCAATACTTCCTTGAGTGCATATGGCTGTGATCTTTTTTTAAATTTATTTTTATTTTTGAACTTTCCCCCCACATTTTATTGATATGTATACGTGCAAAATTCAAGGTTTACAATGGAGTTGAGCATTTTGTGCCCATACGTATCTTGTCAAGGTGACAAGGGCTTTCCCACTCTCCTTCTGTCCCTCCCCCTACCCACCCTTCCCTCCCTCCTCCCCTACCCTACTCCCCTCTTTCACTTGGTCTTTCCTCTTAAGTTCCATAGGAGTTGTGATCTGGGTCTCTCATATCAGAGAGACCATTCGATGTTTCACCTTCTGCTTCTGACTCACTTCACTAAGCATGTTCTCTAGTTTCTTCCATTTGCCTGCAAAAGCCTCCATGCTATTGGACTTCATTGATGCATAGTATTCCATTGTGTATAAATGCCACATTTTGTGTATCCACTGGTCTGTTGATGGCTGTGATCTTACTTTACTGTTGCATCTTTTTTCCCCATTTTTTAAATATGTGTACGTGCAAAATTTAAGGTTTACAATGGAGTTGAGCATTTTATGCACATACGTATCTTGTCAAAATGACAAGGGATTTCCCACTCTCCTTTTGTCCCTCCCCCTATCCACCTCTCCTCCCTCCCCACCCTACCCCCCAGTTCACCTTGTTTTTCGTTTTAAGTTCCCTGAGATAGTTGTGATCTGGGACTTTCATATCAGAGAGACCATTCGATGTTTCACCTTCTACTTCTGACTCACTTCACTAAGCATGATGTTCTCAAGTTTCTGTTACATCTTGTCAGGAGTCTCTTCCTTTTGGCTTAAGTTATTGTCTGGCTCATATGTGCATCATTTTTTATTCAGACTCTTATTTTTTTCTTTCCAAGTAGAATATAAGCTTTGTATGTAATGGCATTCTATTATAGTTCTTTATCTTATTCATGGCATGTTCATAAGGTTTTCACAAAAAAGGTATTCAGCAAATAACTGTTGAAGCTATCTCTGTTTTGAACACATTTGTTTCATTGAATTAAAATGATCTGTTGGACCTCGTGGTACAGGAGGTATTGTGGTTTGGGTTTGGAGTGTCCCGCCAAAGCCTCATGTACTCATGGAGACCGTGTACTGTTGGGAGGTGGGGCCTGGATGGTAGGGGCAGGTGCTTAAGGCTTGACTTGAAGGGGTGATTGCTGGTTCTGCCCTTCCTTTAAAACTTGGCTATGTTTTGCCAAACCATGAGAAGGTCTCTCCAGTTCTGGCCTGCCATGAGGTTCAAACTTTTCCAGGCTCCCTACCCCCATTCAAATGGACTGTGACCTTCTGAAACTGTGAACTAAAATAAATCTTCCCTAAGGTTGTAGATCTCAAGTATTTAGGCACAGTGACAACAAAGTGACTAAAACAGGCTGGTAATCCTAGCCCTCTTGCAGGCTGAGATAAGAATGCCACAAATTTGAGCCTAACCTGGGCAATGCTGTTTAACTAATCTTAGTCACCAAATCAAAACCAGGAAATGAGCTGGGACATACATCATGTGAAAGGCAGACACTTGGTTCTGTCTCCAGCAACAAAACAGCAACAAAAACACTTTTTTTTTTTCTGATACTGAGAATAGGGTTGAACAAAATTTAGATGGAATTTTTCTAGCTAGGTACTATGAAGAAAAATTATGTGGCTAAGAAATGGTGATGAAGAGTTGTATGTCAGACCCTATAATAATTAGCGATTATTCTAATGTTATGGTCTTAATATATGATATCCTGTTCTTATTATCTGAGATCAGGTTCTTATTCACTGTGTAACAAGCACTGAGTTTAGATTAGTGCAGCCCAAATGAAACAAGGTCCCCTGAATCTTGTTTTAGCCTATTATTGGTTGGGCCTATTGTGTTGAGTGAGATACTACATCAAAGTGTGAGCGTGTGACAAAAGAAAGCTGATTACTTCATGCCACAAGGAAAAAAAGAGAAAAAAATGAAGAGATCACCATTCAGCTTGATTGTAGGATATGCTCACAATGACCTAAAGACAACTTTGTGATTTGTGAGTTTTATGAGATGAAGTATAGATCACCACTGTTGATCCCATAAATATAGCCACTTTTTGAAATTTTTCTCATCTTATTTATACAGTGATTTGTGATAACACTTGATGTACCCTCTTAGCACATTAGGTATGCAGTTTAACATTTTTAAATGTGGGCAATTAGTTATAAAAATATTTCTAGAAATTATTCATCTTGTATTGCTGGAATTTTTTTGTCCTTTAAATGTTCTTTTTTCCTTGAAGTAGAAAATTTTTTGTCTGTTAAATGTCATTTCTTCCTTGAATTAGGGATTGGAATCAACTTTTTTCAGGCGCTAATTCCTGGCACTTTTTTGCTCTGTTACTAGGGTTTGAGCCCAAAGCTTCTAACGGAGCTGTTTTCCCAGGAAGTTGCCCAGGCTGAGCTTGAACTTGAGATTCAGACTCCAAGAGTGATGAGAAATCAGAGTATACTGTGTCTGGTTTCCTTGTACTTTTAAATTAGTATTCTAAAATCTACTCTTTATTAGTAAAATGTAAAATTCATCATATATAATCGTGTTAATTATATTTTTCATATAGAGTTCAAAATGATAAGTATTTGCAAAAATGTTAAAAAGAATACAGAAAGATTATTTAAATTTACCATTTTCCATGCAATAAAAAGACAACTTCATCTCCTTTAAAAGCTACATCTTTCTAAAGTAGTTGTGGGGGTTTGGCTTATGTTAGTCTGATATTTTTAAATGAAATGTCAAATATAATTTAGTGCTTGAAACATGAAGCAAGCCTGATTCCACTCACTTTGACAGCTTTGCTATGTTTCCATTAAGTGTCTATTCACTGGATCAAATATTGTAATGAGTGAAAAAAACCTTTTAGGGGATATCTTTGGGAACACCTACACATGGATTCTGGATTAATCATAATAGCTAGTGTTTGTTGGGCTCTTCTGCCTCTTGTAGTTTATTATTTTGAATCCTATTGTATATATTATAGCGTTATAGTAGAGGTATCATTTTTATTTCATTTTTACAGACAGAGAAGCTAATAAATATTTTGATCCTCCCCTCAAAGTGCTGAGCAGGATGGGATTTGAACCCAAGTAATCTAACTGTGAAGAAGCACATTTAAAGATTGCTTCATCCTCCTCCTCTAATGTCTGCAATATGAAGCAGTCTCATTTTCCTTGTAATTACCTAAACTCTCAATATTCCCAAGATCGCACCTTGATGTCTTACGCCAAAGAGAGAGATTATGCAACATGACACAGTGCTCATGAGCGTCTCTGTGAACGCACTAAAGTTTAGAAAATGTTTGAATACAGGTATTCTTTTGTTTCTCATAACTCTGTAGGAGTCATAGTTATGTACCTTTTGTGAAGGTGGAGTGACTTCAGAGCGAAAGCGAAGCCCAACTTATCACTTTTGTTTCATTACAGAACATTGTGCCTTCAAAGTATTTCAGTTTAAAGCTACTTCCTGTAGCATATGCACAAGCACAGATAGTCTCTGACCTTAACCCTCAGAGCGAGAGGTAAAAATTAGGTGGAAGGGGTCAGACCACAGGATAGGACTGTTTTTTTTTTTTTTTTAAATTTATGCTTCTCAAATTTACAACATTTGTACTGGTATCCAGCAAACTGCTTATGGACCATTGAAACACAAGTCATTTATGCTGTATGACAAATTAATTGGAAAGCTAATCTCTCCTGCTTGCCTGTCCCTATCGAATATTAGTACTTGATATAGGGATGAATTAAAAATCATTACTTCTGTAACTTAAGATTTCTGTAAATGAATACAGACCCAAGTAGTTGTAAACAGTGTAGATGGGATAAGGAAGTGGCCGGTACAGTGCTGCTTTTGAAATACCAAAATTTGCTCTTCTGTAAGGTTAGCTGAAAGCCTTTGCTTTAATTGACGAGAATCCCGTACCTCAGCTTTGGACACTCTTGATATATCCTAAAGTCTATTCCCGAGGATCTAACCATAGAAATCTCTACTTGAGCCCTCAACGATTAATGTTAGGAAATAGTGTTCAGAACATTTCAATTAGCTATTAGTACTCAGGTTAATACAGGTTAGCTGGCAGCTCAGTTTTCTGTGTTACTTGAAGACTATACAGTGATTTTGAAAAAATATTTTTTGATAATTCTGAGCTTCCAATGCAGGCCGTTATCTGTAGTTCTCCCTAACATGCAATTTTCTTTGCGGCATTGGAGCAGACATAGTACTGAAGAAAGTCTAGGTGAATGACTGAAAAGCAAAAGATAGTGAATACACAGTATGTGGGTCAACTAGTAGGACATAAAGTGTAGAAAGGGTGAAAAGAGAATGTGGCCAAGGTCTAGAAGTGAAATAAGTCCAGGATGTTCTTTCTGAGGTGGGTAATTTTATGAGTTCTTTAAAAAGTATAATTTTGAGGTTGTAAGTTTCCATATCAGGCATTTGAACACTAATATAGACTAGCAACATGAATTGACGAGAGACTGTTTAGAAAACTTTAAGACTATTATGGCCAAAAATGGCTAAGAAGAGGTTAGTTATGCTCACAATGTGTTGTTGAGGTTAGTATCAGGATGACTAACCATTCTGTTTAATCATGTCACTTTCTGATGGCATCGTTAGAAATCGACACGCGCATTCTTATGTGAATATTTTTGTTTCCTTCAGAACTCATGTTGAAATTGAATTGCTAATAAAATGATGTTCAGAAGTCGGGCCTATAAATGGTGATCAGGATGTGAGGTGTTTGGTCTCAATCGATTAATTCCATTATGTATGATTTTGGTAAAGGGCTCTCTATTTGGCCTTCCTCCTTCCATCAGGCAAAGATGAAGACTTTCTCCTATCTAGAGGACAGAGTTCAAGGCATCATCATGAATTAAGAATCATCAAACCCACTGGTGCCTTGTATTGGACCATCAGTCTTCAGAACAATGAGCCAGTACATTTCTATTCTTCATAATTGTCCATTCTCTGGCATTTTGTTTCAATAGCACAAAGTGCACTAAGATATTTGTTGTTCTTTACAGAGTAATATTTACTTAATACTCTTGTCTTCGATTCCTTTCTCTTCATAGAGATTTTATGCCTGAGATTTTATTACTGACCCAAAGAACATTATTATCAAGAAAAAAACTACATAAACATAGCAATAGAAAAATGCTATTGGTGAATTTATTTCAATGAGACATCTTAAATCTATTTACCTATATTTATATCTACACTTATCTATATTAATATGAATAACTACTACTGTATTGTTATAAGATATTTTTGACTGATGAAATCAGTTTTTTTTTAGTTCATATGAAAGGCATTAAAGTTTTTTTTTTCCTTGCCTCCGCCTTTCTATTAACTAATCAGTCACTAGATCCCTAGGGTGTACATGTGTGTAGAGACTGTTTTGCGGGGACATCTGACATCAGTAGCTGTGGAATATGTCAGCAAGGTGCTAGTGATTCAGTGCAAGCACCATGAGTGATGAGACAGCCTTGCCAATTGCTGTGCAATTTTCTCTTGACCTTGGGTAAGTGCGGATTCATGAGTAGGCAATTTAACACTTAACCTGCTCAGTCCCAAGTCCCCACCTTGTTATGACCCCATGTGATGCCTTAAATTTGGCAAGCTGTCTGTCCTAGATTGGCATTTAACAAAATTCAAAACACAATTTTGAGGAACAGGGAAAGATAATTGAACCAAAGAACAGATTTCAGACTTTAATAGATAGAAATAATATTGGCCTCATGAAAAGACAATTTTATAGATAAGATAAATAATAAATGTGAACCAAACATACTGAATAAAAATAATTTCCAGATATTTGCTCAAAGCATTTGTGGTAAGTGTCAGAGGAGATAGTCACATGGTGACAATTGAGAATGAAAGCTGGGACACAGCAGAAAATTATGCTCAAATCTTATGACAGGATATTACATTTGCTTCACTTGCTCCTTATGTCTGAGACATAATTGAATGTTCTTTAATATGTCTTTCTTCCCCCAAGCAAGTGTGCCCTGACCCAGTTACGGAACATTTGTGGCAATTTTAAATAAAGGGTTGAGGGAGAGGGTCATGCATCTGCGATAGCAACAGAAATTTAACTTACTTTGTAGATCTCCATGCCGTTTGAAATCTTCGGGCATAGTATTGATACAATTTTCCTCAGCCAGGGTCACTATCTTAGCTTGAGAAATAACATTTGTTAAAATAACAAGTTCACTGAGCTGATCTGTGCTGAAGGATTTTATTTGAAAATAGAGATTAATCCAAGCATGCTTAATTTGTAAAGTGCTCAAAAATAAACTCTAGTTGTATGTATTGTTCAATTCAGTATAAATAAATAGGCATTATTGCACTGCAGCATTTTATAGAAGACCCCTTTTGAAGTGCTTTGGAGGATGGAATCTTTTAAATAAAAGTGTGAAAACAAAAAAAAGAATTAGCCTTCATTAATATAATAACATTTGCTTCTCAATTTTTTTCATTGAAATTAAAATGAGCCACAGATATCAGTATTCATCTTTAATTTCCAAATAGCTAGATGTTTATTCAATTTTCACATGACAAGTACAGTAGAATAGAGTCTTTTTGTTATTGTGTCTTGAAAGATCTTAAACTAACCACATGCAGTTACTCAAATTCACTCTCTCATCTGGGAAAACTTCAGAATTTTGCTGAAAAGTCAAAACTTTTACTCAAATCAATGGGAGAAAGTTCACTACAATTTTATATTTAGGAAGGCGGAATAGTGTCTTTCCAACTGAGATATGCTTAGAAAATAACTGAAAATCATGATAAAATGCACATTCTGATTCAGTAGGTCTGAGGAGGGATGGACCAGAGTCTGTTTCTAACAAGGCAGCAAATGAGGGCCCTGCTATACTGGTCCAAGGGCCTCAGTTTGAGTAGGGAGAATGGGTAGCAAGTTATCTACAAAATTCCAAAATTATGTACTGATTTCATTCATTAGCTTTACCTTTCTAATCTCTAGGTTGCTTGTTCATAAAATTAAATCTATTTAGTAGAAACATTAAAAAATAACAGAAAATACAGTATTTTTACATTACGATAAGTGCTGTTTGAAATTCATTAACATATGAATTATTTTAATTATTTCCTTTTTTGGAAGGATATAGCTATTTTCTGGCTAAGATTTAATTTTGATGTAGAGTCATATATTAAGAATGTTGGGTAGAAACCACAGAGACCCGCATTAACCGCATAGCCTCAATCTGAGCAGTTAGAAATTGTGGTCCTGACCAGCTGCAATGACTTCAGTTAGGAATTTGACAGAAAAGCAGATTCAGAGGCCTGTCTCAGACTTGCTGAATCAAGTACTGCCGAGGAATTTGTGATTTAGCATGCCCTCCAGGTGATTGTGATGCACGCTGCAATGTCAGACGGAAAGGGAAGGAAAATGCCTTATCTATGAAGATCCCTGATTGGGGGGCTTCAGGTCGCCATTTTTGTCTATCTGTCCCTTAGTGACCCGATTTCGTTCTCTTAGTTCAGTTCTAAATATCAATAAATGATGCAGCACAGAAAATATTAAATATGCATTGCTAATGAAATAGCAGGTCACTAAATAATCAGGAGTCCAGACAAAAGATTAGACATGGATGCATACAGGGCAGAGATTGATTAAAATATAAAAAAGAATAATAGGAATGCTTCATTCAGTCTAGAAGTCAAGGAAAGCTGTTCCAAGCAGAATCAGATAAGTGACAAGCCTCCAAAATATTTAAAATTGAAATAAAATCACAATATTATTTGTTGTGTGAATTTCTTTGCCTTATATCCAATAATGAAATAGAAATTGATTATTAGTACTCTGGCAAATGATGCTTTAAAAAAATTCCCAAACTATATTAGAGCTTAGAGAATGATGGAACAAATCTATTCATAAATCAGGGCCCTTCACTGCATTAAGAGAAAAAAATGTTTAAAAGATTGTAGATGAGTACAGTCCCCACAAGATTCAACTGTGTTGCCCCTGTAAATCTAAGTCTGTGATAACTGCATTTTAATCTCAATTTCCTTCTCTCTCTACTTTCAATGAGGTATTTACTTACATCTGTCTATCCCCCCCCCCCCCCCCCCCC
>PVKB01005514.1:0-93925 GCA_004027205.1 Ctenodactylus gundi | reverse complement strand
AAAAAAAAAAAAAAAAAAAAAAAAAAAAAAAAAAAAAAAAAAAAAAAAAAAAAAAAAAAAAAAAAAAAAAAAAAAAAAAAAAAAAAAAAAAAAAAAAAAAAAAAAAAAAAAAAAAAAAAAAAAAAAAAAAAAAAAAAAAAAAAAAAAAAAAAAAAAAAAAAAAAAAAAAAAAAAAAAAAAAAAAAAAAAAAAAACGCTGAAAGAGGCCTAGAAACAACTATCAAGAGGGAAAAGATGAACTAGTTATCCTGTAACAAGGAATCCTACCCCAGTGACACAGACAGCATATTACATAGCCACAGAACAACACTATCAACTATCAAAAAATAAAGACTGATCAAAGGGTAACCACAGCAAGCCAATGGACTACTTAACAGCAAGATGAGGAAACACAGGTACAAGAGGAAAGAGAAATCCCCCAGTCCACCAAGAGAGACCAAGATAGAAACAGAGGAAGATCCACAATTCCTTATCTGTGAAACAAACATATTTAACCTACTGGAAGAATAAAGATGACTAAGAAAAAAACTGCACAAAATACTTAAAGAATACAAGATAGACTCGGACAACAAATTACACAAAATACCTGAAGAATTCAAAAAAGATTTAACCAAAGAACTTAAGGAAGAAACAAATGCAAAACTAGCAGAACTATAGATGTCAATGAAGAAAATGAATGACAAGTTCACTAACAAATTCTAAAAATATGAAAAAAGAAGAGTATCAAGAGATTAAAACCTCCATGGAAAGTCTAGGGAACAGAATGACACAAAATGAGGACAAAATTTCTGATTTAGAGGACAGGAACATAATAATGGCCCAGACTCTTAGTAGTCATTAAATAATTGAACATTAACAAGGTAATGAAATGCTACAGATTATACAAGACTCAAAGAATGTCAGGATAGCAAGAATACAGGGAAAAAATGGAAATCCATAGTAAAGGACTAAGAAATCTATTCACCGAAGTCATAAAAGAAAACTTCCCTAACAAAAACAATTTAATAGACATGCTAGTGACAGAGGAATACCATATATTCACTAGACATGACCAAAACAAAAGTTCCCCTTAATAGACTATCATCAAACTCACTGAAATACAAAGCAAAGAGGAAATTCTAAAATCTGTAAGACAAAAATAAAAAAAAAGAAAGTGACATACTGAGGCAAACATATCAGGGTGATAGCAGACTTCTCAACACAAATTCCAAGAGCCAAAAGAGCCTGGAGAGAAGTACCCAAAGCACTGAAAGATACTAATTATCAACCAAGACCACTGCATCCAGCAAAAATATCATTTAAAATCACAAATCAAATAAAAACCTACCAAGACAAGGAAACCCTGAAGAAATTTATGATAACCAAACCATCACTATAAAAAAATCCCAAAGGTCTGCTGGATAGAGAAACATGGAACAAACACAACAAAGAACACAGTGGCAGGTTTAGCTTTAATACAGAAAACATCTAAAAGAAGTTAACAAAAGAGTTTGACATTCACAGGATTACAAAGTGGCAGGACCTAAGACACACATATACATTATAATTCTAAATGCTAATGGCCTCAAATCATCAACTAAAAGACACAGAAGGGCTCATTGGATTAAATAATATAAATCACCAATATGTTGCTTGCAAGAGATATATTTCAAAAATAAATGTAAACAAAGAATCGGAATGAAAGGCTAGAGTCCTATATTCCACGTTACAGATTGACTAAAAAAGCAGGGGTTGTGATATTCTTTGCTGACAAAGTGGATTTAAAGTTAAAACTGGTCAAAAAGGACAAAGAAGGTCAAACCTTTCTTTCAAAGGTAATAATCCAGCAGGAGAAACTGACAATCACAAACATTTACGCCCCCAAAAATGGTGCAGCCAACTACATAAAAAAAAGCCACTGGATTAAAAAATACAAGATAAACTCCAATACCATAAATAGTGGGGGACTATAATACTCCCCTCTCCCAAGAATACAGGTCAACTAGACACAAAATCAACAGAGACATAGGAAATCTGAACTATAGCATAGAAAAAAATGAATCTTATAGTTTTTAATCCCCATAAAAAACACAGTCTAATTAAACACATTTTTCTCAGCCTCTCATAGAAGAACTCTCCAAAACGGACATTATAGGCTACAAAACAAGCTTTAACAGATACAAGACAATTGATATAATCCCATGTACCCTGTCAGATCATAGTGGAATAAAACTAGAAATCAATTACAACACGAAAGATACAACTCAAACAAATGAAGACTGAAAAGCACTCTTCTAAAGAAACATCAGGTTACAGAAGAAATCAACACATAAAAATCTTAAAATATTAAAACAACAATGGTAGTACATCACAACACAATACCTAGGGCACAATGAAGGCAATTTAAGAGGGAATTTCATTTCCATAAACGTTCACATAAAAAGAAACAAGCAAGCCTAAATTAATAATCTACATCATCTAAATAATAACAAATCAGGCCCCCCCCCCAAAAAAAGCCAATCCCAAATCTATCGGAAGGAATGAAATTATAAAAATCAGAACAGAAATTAATGAAATAGAAACTAAAAAATATAAAAAATAAATGGAACAAAATGTTGGTTTTGAAAAGATAAAAAAATTTGATAAACACTTTTGTAAACTCACAGAAAAAAAGGCAAGAGAAAACTTACATCTATAAAACCAGGAATGAAAAAGGCAAAATTACAACAGCTAACAATGACATCAAATGGAAAAATGCAGTTACTCTGAAAATTTATAATTCAATGAATTTAAAAATCTAAAATAAGGGGACAGTTTCTAAGCATATATCAATCATCAAAACTGAATGAAGAAATTAAATATCTAAATAGGCCAGTATCCACCTATGAAATTGAGGAAGTCATAAAAACATTTCCAACCAAGAAGAGCCCAAGATCAGAAGGACTCCCAGTAGAATTCTACAAAATATTTAGGGAAGATTTACTACCAATGCTCAGCCAACATTTTCAAGAAACTGAAAAGGAAGGAAAACTGTCCAAATCATTTCTTCAAGCATATATAAATCTAATTTCAAAACCAAAGACCCAACAAGATAATAAAACTATAAGCCAATATCCCTAATGAATATAGATGCAAAAATACCCAATAAAATCCTTACCAACAGAATGCAGCAAATCATAAAGAAGATCATATACCATAACCAAGTGGGTTCCATTCCAAACATGCAGGGATAGTTCAACATATGCAAATAAATAAATGTAATAAACCACATTAACAGATGCAAAGATAAAAATCATAAGATTATCTCAATTCATGCAGAAGAAGCATTTGACAAAATCCAATACCCATTTATAATAAAGACACTAAAAGAAATACAAATAGAGGAACCACCTCAACAGAATACAAGCTATTCCAAAAAACCCCTCAGGCAATATAATCCTGAATGGAAAAAGACTGAAAGCACCCAGATTCAATCAGGAACAAGACAAGGATATCCACAGTCACCCATACCTTCAACATAGTGCTTGAAATTTTTCAATAGCCATCAGGAAAGAGCAAGGAATAAAAGGATATACATCAAAGGAAAGAAGTAAAGATAACCTTATTGGGAGATGACGTGATATTCAGCGTAGAAGACCCAAAAATATTCCACCCAAAGACTCTTAGAACTAATAAATTCAGCGAAGGCTGAATTCAGTAAAGGTAGGTTATAAAATCAATACCTAAAAATCAATAGCATTCCTATACAACAATAACAAATCCAAACAGAAAGAAATCAAGAAAACAACCTCATTCACAATGTTAACAAAAAAATAAAAAAGGTAGGAATAAATCTCACCAAAAAGGTGTAAGCTCTATAAAAAGAAAACTACAAATCCCTAAAGATATAGATTTAAGAGGACTTCAGAAAATAGAAAGACATCCAATGATCACGGACAGGGAGAAGGAATATTGTTAAAATGGTCATACACCAAAAGCTACTGTGCAGATGCAATGCAATACCGATCAAAATACCAACTGCACTCTTCACAGAACTAGGAAAAACAACCTTAAGATTTATATGGAACCAGAAGGGACCCAGAATCTCTAAAGCAATTCTAATTAACAAGGGCAAAGCTGGAAAAATTACAATCTCAGACTTCAAAAATTACTATAAAACAAGTCATTAAATCTACATGATACTAATATAAGAACAGACAAGAGGACTAGTGGAACAGTACTAAGGATACTGAAACAAGTCCAAACACCTTTATGCACTTATATTTGACAAAGGGACCAACACAATTCACTGGAGAAAAGACAGTATCTTCAACAAATGGTGCTGGGAAAATTGAATATACACATGCAGAAGGAAGAAAGTAGACCCATATGTATCACCACACACTAAAATTAGATCAAAATAAATCAAATAACTGGACATCAAAACACAAATATTGAACTTACTGAAAGTCAAAATAGGGATAACCCTAGTGGACATAGGGAAAGGATTTTCCTGAACAGATCACCAACCTCATAAGAAATCTCAGCAAGAATCAACACATGGGATTACATTAAACTAAAAAGCTTTTGAACAACAAAAGAAACAATCAACAAGGTGAAGAAACAACACACAGACTGGGAGAAGATATTCACCTGTAACATTCCAGACAAAGGATTAATATCTAGAATATACAAAGAACTCAAAAGAATAAAACCCACTGAAATAAATGATCCCATCAAGAAGTGAGCAACAGACATGAAAAGAAGCTTTTCGGAAGAAGTACAAATGGCCAAAAAGCATTATAAAAAGTGTTCATCATTATTAGCTATCAGAAAAAATGCAAATAAGAGCAATGCTGAGTTTCTACCTCACCACAGTGAGCATGGACTACGTTAAGAACTCAAAAACCAATTGGTAGTGAGGGTGCGTAAAAACAGGAACACTCATCCCCTGTTGGTGGGATTGTAATCTGGTACAACTATTATGAAAAGCGGTCTGGACATTCTTTAGAAAGCTGAGAATAGAAATTCCACTTGATTCAGCTACTGTTCTTCTGAGCATGTTCCCAAAAGACATAAAGTCAACATACCAAAAAGACACATACACATAAATGTGTATAGCAGCACAATTCATAATAGCCAAATCCTGGAAACAATCTACCTGCCAGTCAACAGAGTAATGGTTAAAGAAGATGTGGTATCTATACAAAATGGCATTCTATGAAGCCATAAAGAAAGACAGATAGAAGCTTCTGAACCAAAAAGGAGCATCTTGAGTCAATAATGCTCAGTGAAATGGACCAAGCACAAAAGACAGACTATAGACAAGTGTATCTCTTTGCACAAAAATAATGACATAAAAAGGTACCAACATGAATTCTGGGGTCGAAAGAGAAGCAATGGTCAGCTAGGAAAGGGATGAACCTCTGAGAAGTGATGGGCGTATGTGCTCACTGATTCCCCCAAACCCATGTCTCTAATGTGTTACAGAATTTGGAATTCATGTATTTACAAAATAAATAAATTTAATAAATAAGAAAAAATTTACAAAATAAAGAAATGGGGGAAAAGACTAGTGAGATCCAGGGTTACAATGTGGAGGTTTCACATCCCAGGATGAGGGACTTGATTTGTGAACAAGGAAAAACATGACAGAAGCAGTAACTCCGACAGATGTGGCACAGGGTAGTCGGGGAAGTACTGTACTCAGAACGGGTAAATAATTATAATGTAGAAAACGTAATTATACTGAAAAACAAGATAAACGACTGATGACTGTCCAAACGGATTTGAGATTAAACCCAGAATGAAGAGGAATAAGAACGGGACAATAAACACAGCAAGGACACAAACTGAAGACAGAAGTAGAACAAGGAGCAGGAAAGGAAGCGTCCGCAAGTTCATGTCACACTTGTGATCTCTGAAAGGTGGTGGCAGTGGTAAAGGTGATTCACGGCAAAGAGGCACTGGGACTGGTGAGAGGTGCATGCAGAGACATACAACGCAATACCAATAAATGAGCACTTCCGTCGCTGTTGATGTAAAGGGAGCTCTCTGCATTTCCAGGTAATAAAAATGAACATTCGCTATGACTTGGTGCACGTGCTCAAGTTAGCAAATGAAACTGATTTCACACTGGCCTAGAAATGGAAACAGCAATAGCCAAGTCCAACATAGAGTGCTGTCAATTTTGACATTGGGTAGAAGTTTCCAGAATCCCTCTTCATCTGGTCATTCACAATTTCTCATATATTCTTGTCCTTTCTTATTTCACTAATTAGGAGTAAGGAATGTCCATGGGTGTGCCTGGGGAAGAGATCAATATTTTTAAAAGGTGGGGAGGAGATGTGGCTTCCCTTTACAGGGTAGAATGATTACAATGATGCCTGGGATTATCACTGAAGGAATACTTGGATTAAACCAGATTAAGTTTCTATTCAGTATGCCGTGGTCTCACAGACTACAATAAAGGCAACATTCAACAATAGACAGAGGATATGATTTAAGATAGTAACAAGTAAATTTGTTTCTTTTTTTGGGGGGTGGGGGTGGGGGGGCTAGGGATTATATCCTGGCCTTTACATTGAGCTACATCCCTTACTTTGTAATTTTTGATTTTGAGATGGAAGTCTCACTAAGTCAATAAGTTGCCTGGATTGGTCTTGAACTTGTGTTCTCAATCTTCCAGAGTGCTGGGATGACAGGTCTACATCTCCAGGTCCAGCTTAAGAAGGTAAATTTCACTACCATGTATTTGCAATATAAAATATTTGCACTAAACTTCAGAAATTATTATGCATACATTCTGCATCAAATTCACATTCACTCCCATCTTTTCCTACGTTCCCTTCACCGCCCTCATCCAAAATGAAGAATATGCTTTTGCTGAGTCTTGTGTCTTGAATCAGCCTAGGATATAATCCTGAGAAGGCTAACTAGGGTGAAGAGAGATGTTTGCTGGGAGAAAGGGGAGTATTTGTGGCAGAACACTCTGGGCTCAGATCTGAAGTCAAAAAAATCATCTGAATTTTACTTCTGTTTCTGTGATATAAAATGATATAAAACATTAAAATTATTTCAAAAACTCATCTTTGAAAAATATACAATGGAAAGAAAAATCAATAGTTTGGTAAATTAGAAATTTTTATCTTAGAAATCTCAAATGTATATAATGAGACATTTTACTTAAAAACAAATAAAAGAACACTCTACATTTTCTTTATTATACATTTGAATAAAAATAATCTAAACCAACTAAAATCTTGTCAAGTCTGTATTTCAGCAAATGGTAAAATAAATTAGATTTCTTTAAAAAAAAGATTTTCAAAAAATGTCTTTCAAAACCACAATCACTGCTTTCACTGTAACAAAAGGAACATAAATTATATAGGTCCTTTCCTCTCTGTGCAAATTGTATTTTCCTATGAAATTCACAAAAAGAGAAGTAAACTGCTATGGTTTTGATGCTGAATGTCCCCTCAATGGTCCACGTGTTAAAAGCTTGGTCAATAGCATGCTTCTATGAGAAGACAGTAGATTCTCTAAAGGCTGTGCTGATTGAGAAGTCTTAGGCTATGGTGAGGGGTGGGATGGAGGTTCTTGAAAAGGATGCGGGAGCCAGAGAATCTTCCTTTTCCTCTTTCCTTTCCCAGCCAAGGGGGGAGCGGTTTGCTCCATCACACAATCCTATCATGATGCTCTGCCTTTCTCAGAGGTCCCAAGAAATAGGATCACTTGAATTTGACAGGAATTTCCAGAAATATGAGCCAAAGTAAAACTTTTCTCTTTACAAGTTAATTCTTTCAAATGTTTCATTACGGGGAATCTGTACCAAACTCTCAAGGGTCAGTTTAAAACCCAAGTGTTCCATGTAACTTTTCCTTGGTTTCCTTACTAGAGTGAATTCTTGCTCCTTTGAATCCTGCAGCATATTGTGTCTAAGTTTATTGTGGCATTCTCTGTCTTCTTTGCACCACTTTGTTTTTATGTACCTGCTAATATTAGTCAGTTACATATATGAAGACATAAATGTGACTTAACATGTCTGCTGCTCTACAGGGTCTAGTGAGTGTCATTCATGGAAGAAGTTCAGTAACTTGTCAAGTTGATAGAAACTGTAAATTTGCTTTGTTCCAAACCATACTTTCCATTAGAGCTCATCCTCAAATCTCTACTATTATAAAACCACATTGACTTGAATTTTTATCATAATTTCTCTGTGTAACTATTAAGAACAGAATATAATTGTCAGGCTTGGTACACAAGTACTTTAACACGTAAGTAACTTAAACAGAAGTCATGGGATAAGTCAGTGTGAAATTCATTTCTCCATTAAGCAGAAAGTAATCATTTACACTGGGCTATATTTGGACATTAGCATTTATCTTTCCAGACTGCTCTTTTCTTGTGTACTTTTTTGTGGTTAGTCACCAGCCCAAACAAACTTCATGACCTCTTCTAAATTAGCTCATTATTTTCAGTCCTTATGAAAATTATAGGAATAGGTTAGACAGGTGTGGCACTTTGGGGGATTGATACACAGGACGGGGAGTTTGATGTTAGCCTGGGCAACTTAGTAACATAGCAAATAAATAAATAAATTACTCAAATAAATAAATAAATAAATAATGCAGCAATCCCCAGAAATGAAGGAAAAGTGGATATGATTAGACAAAGTGTTCACTGTTCTCTTTGACCAGTTGGAATTGCATTCTGATTAGTTCGTGTCTGCTGTCTCCAGTTCCTCTCCTCTAATTCCATCTTGCCCAATGTTGCAAGAGCAGAGGCCTATGGTCTTATAACGTCCACACAGTAAATCCCGGATTTCTTAGTCTAGTTCCTAATATATGCTTTGTTAGTCACTTTCACATTATGAGACAGGTGGGGCAAAATACCCAGCAGCCACAACTTGAAGGAGAAGAGATTTATTTTGGCTCGTGGTTTCAGAGAGCTCCATTAACAGCTGGCTTGCTCAAAGGCAGAAGTGGCATGGCAGTGAGAGCTGTATGGATTTATGGCAAAAAGGAAGCAGGGGCGGAATACACACTTCCAGATCAAGTGCCCAATGACCAACTGATTCCAACCAGGCCCCACCTTCTAACAGCACACTCAGCTGTGAACTCGTCAATGGGGTAATCCAGGGATGAACATGGTGCCCCATAGGATCCAATCACCTGAAAGCCTCACTCTGAACACATGAAACTTCAGGGAGACATTTTGGATCAAAATGATTAAAATAGAGACTATATCTAACTTATTAACACCAACTATCAATTAAGAAAACTTGTTTTCTTTTTTCTTCTTGGAGTGCTGGGTACAGGATACAGGCCCTTGAATTAGCTCGGCGTACACTCTAGCACTGAGATATATTTCTAGCTATAGGGAAACCTTTTCAAACAATTATTTAATATATGGAATTCTCCCGTACCCCTAGCCTGTTCATGCTACTTTTCTGAGCAAAAAACTTCTTTTTCCACTACGACCACCAATCCAACTTCAATCTATCTTTTAAGATTCCATTTAAGTCTTTCCTTTTCCACAGCATCCTTGGTGGCTACTCATATTTATCTCTTCACTCACTTAAACTCCAGATACACTTTTGTGCATATATTCCAAATGACATTTTATTAAATCTTTTAACAGAAGTACACCTAGTAATTAATCTATATATTTTTAAGCCAATAATAATTTTTGTATCATTTCATTAACCCAAAGAAATGAAGGCTCCTAAAATGAGTAAAGATATGTATATGATTTTTGTCACTGGAAATCTGGTGTGAAAGGCCATGCAGAATTATGAATCATAGGTCAGCATTTTTAAAAAGGCATGTGCCATTGTGATTTCTAAACAAATACTTCAAATATTTATTTTACTTTTTGATACTAAATTAGAGAACATTCAATAATATTCCAGTAATTCTTCTCCTTTAAATTTATTCTTACACTGTAAGTAATTTCATAATGTATTCAATCTTCAATCTTACTGTGTCAGATAAGTGGACTACAAGTCTTTTTTGTTACACACAGCTGTAGATAACTCATTATAACACCATGATTTTTAAATATTCAATAGGTTTCTGTGGAATTATTTTTCAACTTCCACACTTTAACAACAATCCATTAAAGTCTGCTTTAATAGAGAATTAAAGTTTTTGAACAAAGCAATATTTTTAAAAAATAAAATATACATACTACTGTGATGTAAAAAGACATACCTGGATGTTCATCTCAAAGCCAAGTTCGTTAAAACAATTTGCAATAATCAAGCAATTGTGCAGGCATTGTTCAGGACGATTTGGTCGTGTGTACATATTCACAAGATGAGTCTCAATCTGAAAAAGGAAACATTTTATTAGATAAAAAGCAAAACATAGAAAATGTTCAGTTTACAGAATATAGTTTTTGAATTTTAATCACTAAATTCTCTCAAATGGTTCTTACCAAAAATGGACAGTAGGTTGCCAACTGGGATGCAAATACAAGGCCATCTAAAAGGTCTTTGTCAAAATTTACTATCCATTTCTCAGAGGGAATAGCACCTATTTCAAAAAGAGAAACGTAACAATCACAATAGTTTTACTCTGGTAAAGAAAGAAAAATTTGTCTTTGTTTAGCAAACAAAAAACATTATTTTAGAAAAAAATCCAAACATAGCAATTTAATCCTTTGAAATATACCTGTGTGGTATATTTCAGAAACTGAAAGCTGTTTTCTTTTATCTTGTATGAACCTCTAAAGATAGTCATACACTGATGAAAGATGAATCCAGTATTTCAGAATTACTCTTTTTGCTGAATTCTTTGGTTCCTTACAAATGATGACTGCATTAATCTGCAGGCTTTTTCTCTATTAATCACCCTAGATTAACACTTCTTAGCGAGTAATAGAAATGCAAATTCCCTGGGGATTTTATGAAGCTGTTTTAGTGTTTCAGTGCATGTCAGAATTCTATACTTCAGAGGAGCTTCTATTTGAGGCTGTATAGCAAAACATTACATGGAAGATAGTAGAACGGATAGCCTACATTAAAAAAAAAACTATCATAAACGCAAAGAAAATCTTTAACATACCCGAGGGCACAGTAAATTGTAGTGAGAGCTTGGCAGTAGCCTTAAATAAATGATCAGAGAAGACCTTTACAGTTTTATTTTGGACCTCTTCCCAACATGGTCTTGAAAGATCACTGCCATTCTGTTCTTACTGAAAGCTGTGTTTGAGGAGGAACATGCCTACTCATGTTTCATAAGTAATACCAACACAGTTCCAGAGTTATGATGGGCTGAAGCTTTGATTAAAGCTCTTCCTGGGGACAACATGGGCTTCAATGTCAAGAATGTATCTGTCAAAGATATATATTCTGGCAATGTTGCTGGCAACAGCAAAAATGACCCACCAATGGACACTGCTGGTTTCACTGTCAGAGGCCAAGTCATTGAACCTTATTTGGAACAGGCATGGGGGTGAGTGCAAGTCCAGCAAGGCAAGGGTTACACTGTTAACACAGTTAATTACTCTTGTCCTGAAACACCATGAACATATATCTTGCCTGGGCATGCAATTTCTTCCCAGCCTTATACACAATGCCTTTTGCGCTTGCCACAAGGTCCCTTCATGCAAAAACAATCTAGGAAGAGCTGAGGCAGGGCATATAGGTGGTTTCCTTGTATGACGTTTTATGATCTTTTTTCCCACTGACTTGTATTATAAAAAGTCCGTCTGGAAAAACAAACTTTGTCAAACCTGTGAAATTTGTTCCAACACAGACTGTTAATTGTGTGTTGAATTGTGGTGTTCTCTTTGCCTTGTCCTGCTCTGACACCCTTCCTTTTACAGTCGCTGGCTGACTGTACTTCACTACGCAGGTGATTATCCAAAACAATCCAGGCCAAATCAGTATTGGCTCTACCCCTCTACTGGACGGTCACACAGTTCATACTGCTTTCAAGTTTGCTGAACTGAGGAAAAACACGGATTGTCAGTCTGGTTACAAGCTGGAAGATGGCCCTAAATTCTTAAAATCTGCTGACACTGCCATCACTGATATGGTTCCATGTAAGCCCATGTGTCTTGAGAGCTCCTATCCTCTTTTTTTTTTTTTCTATTTATGATACGAGATAGACAGTTACCATGGATAACCTTGCCACTATTCTTAACATCTTCCAATCTTGGTGAACTTCAGCTTCCTCGAAGCTTTTCTTCAATTCCCCTAATCATCGCATGGGTATTTGAAGTCTTTCCTAATATCCTTTCTCTGTGAGAAATCCTATGGATGCCTTATTGTGCTGGTTCCCTTTTTGCAATGACCATTAAATCAAATCAACTACAGATGTGTTCTAAGTAGTGTGCCTGGAAGGCGGCGACACTGAGTAGGTCTACACGGACATGAGAAATAGAAGCATGAGCAAGGTAGGGAGGTAGGTGAGGAGAAGGCAAGGAAGAGAGATCTGGTTGTTTGAGAGTATTTGCATCTTCCATTTTTCAGGAAAAATAATTACTGGCTTGATTCACCATGATTTACTGAACCAAGTTGCTGATACATTATAAAGAGTTTACTTCCTGTACTCATACTTGTTTTCCCTGCTAAACATTTCTCTGAATTTAAAGCTGAGGGCTGGGGATGTAGCTCAGTGATTAGAGCACTTGCCTAGGAAGCTCCTGTAATCCTAGCACTATGGAGGTGTAGGCCAAGGCAGGAGGAGGACTGTTTTAGTTCTAGTTCTAGGCCAGCCTGAGCTACATATTCACTACAGGACCAGCCTGGATCACAGAGCAAGACAAGACCTTGTCTCCAAAAAAAAAAAAAAAAAAAAAAAAAAAAGCCTAAGCTTTAAGCTTCATACTAATTTTTTTTTTCTTGAGACAGGGTTTCACTCTGTAGCCCAGAATGCTCCTGAACTCACGATGTAGCCCAGGCTAGCCCTGGACTCATGGCAATCCTCCTGCCTCAGTCTCTGAAGTTCTGGGATTACAAGAGTGTGCCACCATACCAGGTTTACTTGGTGCTAGGGAATCGAACTCAGGATATTGACATTGCAAGGCAAGAAACTTTAACGACTGTGCCATTCCTCCAACTCTTCACACTAATTTTGACTTCTATATATTAAACAACAGTCACATTCCCAAGATAAATTAATTCATACATAATATTAAATGCCAATGTTACATAATTTCTATTACCCAAATGTACTTCAATCTTGTGATGTCAATAAAAATACTGTACATAAAAGGAGTAATCTGAAACTTCATACAAAACGTAGTTTTTTTCTGCAGATAATTACTTTTTTCTTTTGTCAAAATTATAAAATAAACACATATAAAATAGTCCAAGGACTTCAAATTTAAGATTTTTCATTACATGCTGGAATTGGTGGCACAAGCCTGTAAGTCCAGCATTTTGATATGGTGAGGCAGGAGTACTGCAATTTGAAGCCAAGCCTGAATAACTTAGCAACTGTCTCAAAATGAAAAACAAAAAGTGGCCTAGGGTTGTTGTAGCTCAGTGTGAAGTAAAGGTCCTGGGCTTGACGCACAGAATCAAAAAATAAAAATAAAAAACAGAGACTTTAACATGACATTAATTTTTAAGAGTAGATGGCATTACTTAATAGTTATCTCACAAACCTATAATGACCTATGTTTATTTTAAGATGAACACTTTAAAATTTCACTCAGATATCAGAGGCAACTTTAAATAGTACATAAACTAAAAAATGTTATTACGTCAACTTATAAATACATAAGAGTATTTTCAATTGTAAGAACTATAATTATTACTTAACAAAAAGAATTAGGGTAAGTTAGCTAATTTGACAGAGTTCCTTGGAACAGACACTTCATAATGCTCCAATTTCAGGATCTTGTTAAGAGTATAGTTAAATGAAAGTTGTTCATCCTGTCAGAGATGCTACTTTACACTATAGATTGGTATGTGTTGTTGCTCTTGGGTTCATCAGGTATTGTGGTTAGGATCTGGAATGTCCTCCAAAAGTCTCATGTATTTAAATGTTATAGATTGTCTATGGAACCACGTGCTGTTGGGAGATTGGGGCCTAGTCTGGAGGGATGGACTACAGGCATGTAAGTTAGGATTAACGGTGTGAAAGTTAGAATTAACGATGTGTAGTGGCCACACCTTCCACACCTGGACCCAGGAGAGGCTAATCACTGGGCTGAGACCTGGAAGGATATATAAGCTACTTCCTGCCTTTCTCGGACTACTGGTCTCAACTAGTCTCAACTTGCTTTCCTGTTTGTGATGTGAGAAGCTGCCTCCACCTCTGCCTCTGTCATATACTTTGATGCTGCTGGCCATTCCTGAATGGACTGTGACCTTCTCAAACTGTGAGCTAAAATAAACCTTTCTTCTCCTAAATTTGTGGATGTCACATATTGAGTCACAGCAATGGAAAAGTAACTGAGACACCAGGTTATTACAAGATGATAAAATTTCGATTAGCCAACTAACAGAGCAGTTAAAGCTAAAGATCAAAGGAATGAAATAGAGAATACTTTATCACAGGCATAATCTACCCAAGAAGATTCTATCACTAAGGTCTGAAAAAAATGGCTCACTGGTGAAAACATTAACTATACTGCAATGTTGATGACAAAAGAATTTAAGTGCATGTACCACAAAGAGCTACTGAACACAGAAGGACGCGTATATAACACAATGTTACCAACAGACAAGCACTATCTCTATTTACATGAGACAGATGTTGATTTGTACATGGAAAAATCACAAAACCTGAAACATGTCAACTGAGGCTCTGTAGGTAAATGGATGCAACTTGAGACCATTATACTCAATAAAGTGAGCCAGATACAGAAGGCTAAATATTGGGTGGTTTCTCTAATGTATACAAGAAACTGAGAATGCAGTCATCTTGTAGAATTGAAAGGGGCATACAGGGATTTAGAGGAGAGGAGAAAGGAGTAGGAGGGTCAAAAAGGGAAAGGGGAAGGGCTTGTAAGTCTGATGCCATACAGATGTGCACAGAATCCTCAAATTAAATATAAACACTATTTACTATATACATATCAATAAAATGGGGAAAATAAAAATATTTAAAAATCACCACATACTAGAGTTTCAAAAACAAGATGAGTCTCTTCAACACCCCCCCCCCCTTTTTGGTGGCTCCAATCCACAATCTATAGTTAGGAAAGAAAACTTCCCCAAACTGATTCACTGACTGTGGAACCTTGCACTGTAGACCAAGACAGTCCAACCAATTTGACACAATGAAGTTTAATCAGCATTATTAACTGTTTTCTACTTTTCCTACTCCACATTCTCCAAGATATCCTCTACTACCTCTTTGTCCATCCTAATTTCATTATTACAAAGAAATTGGAATCATACGTGACAGAAATGTAGTATTACTGTTGCAAAGGAGGTAAAATGGCTGAAAAAGAACATTAACTGATAAGTTAAAAATGTAGTGTTAGCTTCATGGCTAAACTCAAGAGTTTCCGGAAAATCCATTAAAAAGTCTTTACTTGTTGTATCATAGGACTGAACAAAGATTGAATGTTTATAAGGATGATTCTGCTCCAACTATCAGTTTACTCACACACAAAAAAAAATTGTTAGCAATGTGCACTGTTTTATCTCCAGTGTTTTCTCTCGCACATCTGCTGTCTTATTTAAGTCAATCTACTCATTGGTTTCCTTTATACAAGCAGTTGTATGTTGTTCCTTCTATATTTACATTTCTTTTAATTGTTTAGTGTTTCCACTTAACCAATTTCTTCAAGAAATACACTGAAATGTCAGGCATATCCAACATGTGATGTGCAAGCTACCTGCCCTCTTTTTTGCATGTGATAATAATAAATATAAAAAGTAAAGAATGCCTTCATATATATCTTTTTTGCATGTGATAATAATAAATATAAAAAGTAAAGAATGCCTTCATATATATATATATTCTCCTTTTATATGTGGCCCAAGGCAATTCCTGATCACTTAATATGGCTCAGGCAAGCCAAAAGGTTGAACGTGCTTGATTTAAGCATTTGCATCCATAGCAATCATTTCTATTCTCTAGACTTCATTTTCTAATTTCTATATTATCTCTACCACACACTTTTGTGATTCAACAAATGTATAACCTCAAACAACAACTTAGTCTGTTTTGTATGTATGGTCAACCACCTGGCTATATTGGAAACTGTAGGAAAATATATCTTAAATTCTGGTTTCCCTCTCACCAAATAATATAGTATTATTTTAAAAATACAAGAGGAGCAGAACTTTCATAGTAATTTTATAACAATCATTTTCCTCACCCCAAAATCTTTTCAACATATTCTCTCTTGATTTTTTTTTGCTATGAAAGCCTCCCTTCTGCTCAATCCTACTTCTGCCATTCTGAGTTTTCTATTTCAGAGCTTTACAGAATTATCCTCTACAACTATCCAACATCTAATCTTTATATTCTGCCTAAAATTTTCCTTGGTCCATATCAAACAAACTCCAAACTTTAGTAACATCAAACTCATACAGCAAGTAAGAGGTTAACTTCTAGACATCATGTGGCTCGATCTACCACTGGCTTCTTCAGTTCTACATGCTCATATCTTTATCCAAAATCAGCTTTCTTTCAACCAATTAAGAGACTCAGAACAAACATTTCAAGCAAAGCTGTGACCGCCCTTCATATTCTGCAACCAACAAATGAGACAGAGGCCCACCAAGCTAGCCTTGCAAGTGTGCCCACACAGGTTTCCTCTTTTCACCCAGAACTCAAATGAGCCCCACATTAATAAATGTTCATATATTCAATTGTTTTTAAAATTTCTGTCCACAAACCCTATTCAGTTCCTTCTTAATACAGGCGGACTAGCTTCTCTCAATGTGACTCAAAATTTTCGTTTTCCTAATGGATTAGGTAAAAATTATTCTGTAATCTGCATTACTTAATCTAAACAACTATTCAAATATATTTTCAAACTTCTCATATTTATGCATTGACTGATCCAATCTGTATACTGGGCTGCTCCTTGAACAGGTCCTAATAATATTCACCTGTAGATATTTACATATATTGATATTTTGTGCCTCAAATGAGTCTCACTAATTTCATACACTTTCACCACAATATAGATCTTGTTTAATCTTATAGTCTTTGTTTTTACTCGTAAAAACATTTATTTTGCTTTTCTATGTTCTTTTGAGCAGAGAGATGGTTTACATAGTGTATATGAGAAAGCACAGAGAACAGTGAGTTCACGTTTTTACATTGTCCAGGGCTAATGTAGTTTCTCATATGTGAAATGTTTAATATATTGAAGGAGAATATGCTATTAAATACTAGTAAAATGAAGAAAAATATTTCAGATTGAGTTTTTGAGTATTTTTTTCTACTTCATCTGTTCAGCTTAACTAACACATTTGCACTAGAAAGTATAAGGTAAAAAGCAAGTACATATCTAACTATATAAGATGTGTATTTATATACTTATATATAATGTGCATGCATCTCATTTTTAGCCATTTATTCATTCACTTAGTTACTAATCAATATTTATCCAATATTAGATATTCTGTGATAGCAGTGCAAAACTAAAGACATGAGGTATGTTATTTTCCAGTCATGGGTCTTGACTCTGGGAATTCAACAGTACACAAAATAGGTAAGATTGCATGTATAAAGAAACCCACATTCTACTGGAATAGTGAAGAAGACTAAACATATACATATGTGAGGCTGGGAAAGTGCTGAGAAAAGAAAATAATAGCACTACAAAAAAAAAGGAGAGATGGAATCACATGGTATTTTAGAAAGGAGGTTAGAAAATCATTTCAGATAAGGTGATTTTTGAGTAGGGACTTGAAAGAAATGAATGAGAGACATAAAAACAATAGTCTAGGCAGAGCATGCAGAAATACAATGATTTTGCAAGGGCACTGGACTCAGTTTGTTAATATGCAGGACAGGGAGCTGTGTGTGTTGGCAAGTGCCTGTAATCTCAGCATCTTAGGAGGCTGAGAAAGGAGGATCGCAAATTCAAACCCTGTCCAGAAACTTTGTGAGACCTTGTCTAAAAAAAACCAAAAAAGTGCTGGGAATGTAGCTCAGGGCAACAGCCCTGGTGTCAAACTTGAGAAATATCAAAAAATAAAAATAAATAAAAATAAATAAATAAAATAAAGAGGAAAGAAAAGACACAAATACCTATAACATATTACTCTAGTAAATGCAGAAGTTTTCCAAATTAACTCGTGTGGAATATTCTATTAGTAAAAATAAAAGCATTATAACAAGCAATTTTAGCAATATGCATATTATACTTTAAAGTGTTATTGCACACTAATCAAATAATTTTACATATGTCTTTGTAAGCTACCTTATTATCATTTGTTTCCATATTCTTGCATTTTTATTTTTATTTTCCGCAGTGCTGGACTCAAACCTAGGGATTTGTATATTCCACACAAGTGCTAGACCATGACTACACACAAGATCCTGTTTGTACCTTATTTTTTTTATGTTTTCAAATGAGGAAAGAAAAACATCTTATAAGACATGCATCTAGATAGTTTCTGCATATTCCACTAAAAAATCATTTGCTTCTATGCTATTTTTAAATACCAATATATCAATCTATATGTTGTAATCTTGATGTCACTTGGTACCTAAAGTAATGCCAGTAAGTAAAGAGCAAAGAGCTACTACTATAAGCAACTAGAAGCTTTGAAAAGAATTTAGGCTCTTGAGATAGAAATTGATTAAAAAAAAAAAAACCTTATCCTTCAAGGGCAGAATTAGGGAGCACTGTCCTGAATATTAGAGCTGGCTTATCTGTGAACTTACATGTCCTGATACACAAATCTGACGTGATCTACTCATCAGAAGAATCTTCACAAAGCGTAACGATACCTACTGATATCCATCATGACCCTGGCATAATTATGTTTTAAATGAACTTGGATTCTAACCAATTTTTGCTCAAATGTACTGATTTTTAAATAGATTACAAATTTCATGTTATCACAATGAATTATGCAGTGTTTAAGCAATGTCAGCTAAATCTGACACTTTTTGGGACTAAAGACTACTCCAAACTCTTTTATTTTGAGATAGGGCCTCGCCAAGTCACTAAGTGACACAGGTTGAGCTCAAAGCTGCAAACCTCATGTCTCAGATTGCAAGAGTGCTGAAATTAAAGGTGTGGGTCACCTTGCCTGGCTCTAAATCTAATACTTTATACAGCTGGAAATGCTAGTAACATCATTAGGGTTATCATTCATTTCCAGAGTGTCTCTACACATTTTTTTATCATTTATTATTCAAAGTTAAAGAAGTATATAATGGTATTTCATGTTTTAGGCACTGAAAAGGTATCTTTTTTTCAGAACAAAGGAGAAATGCTGGAAGAGGTCAACAACACACAGATTCTGAGTGTGGTCTCACGGTTCCTTATACATTGCCACGTTACAGTTTGTGATGATTTACTTAAAAAACAATTTCTTACCCGTCTGAGAATTTTTCCATATGGTACGTCGAGTGTTCTCATAATTTGTATTCAGCCAACTAAGAAGAATCCTTTCAGCATCTGAATATATATTGCTGGACACAAAATTAGGATTGAATTTTGGTGTATTGTGCACATTTACCATTGGCACAGCACTGGTGAAGCGTGGCAGGATTCGAGATAGAACCAAAACCTAAAATTGAGAAACAGTCAACTTTTACAAGATTCAAGTGGAAAAATAACAAATTATTATTTAAAGAGTAAATAAAATTTATTTCTAGCGGTAAATAAATAAGGAAAAGCTGTATTTTCTTGCTAATGTATCCACTCAGGAGTAAAAATCAGATGAGTGCCACTAACCCTCCTTTTAAATCTTCACATTTCTGCTAGGATCTATTCCAAAGGGAACAGCACCAACTAATTTACAACACAAGGCCTGCTATCCAATTACAGTAAGTACATTTGAGGAAAGATTGGTTAGTTACCAATTCATGTAAAACATAAGGATCTAAAGTTATTTTTTGTGCTCATAAAACTTAAAAATATACAATTTTGGAAACAAAAGTAACAAATTACCCAGCCCAAACTGATTTTAACACTGATAATTATAGACTGAGGTTTACTTTTAAGATTACAAAAGCATACACAATTTTTAACATGACATATTCTATACTCTGTCATGCACTGTAGTGTATTGATATCATATCACCCTAAATGATATGTACACTACATGAGTTAACAAAAAGCAATGTCTGGATTCTAATGGAAGTCATGTTAAGTAAAGAACTCTGGTCTGATCAGGAGAGTACTATGGCAAAGATTTCCTCGAAGTTATACTTTTAAGCTGAGAAGGAAGGAGCTGGAGCATCAGTTTATATGAGAATACACGGTACATGCTCCACTCTGGTTCATCACAAACCTTCAAAAGACAGTTCTATAATAGCACGGGTGTCCAGACAACAATTTGATGAGATATGCTAGAGAAATGCTTGTAGTCATCCTGCTCATAACCATCCAGAATCTACAACCACATTCGGCTTATTGTTGACATCTACAAATTCTTGCTGGCTGGATATTTTTCCAGCATCTGGAAGCCTGCATAGCCCACAGAAGGCTTGCCAGCAGTGCCAGAGAAAATGGACTCCAAGAAACAGCCTCCAATCATAGATAGAGAACTGGTTCTGAAATACTCCAGCTTCCTCATCACTCAGTTGGGAAAAACATCAGATGTATTCTCCAAAGTCTTCCATAAAAACCTAATGGGAGGGAGCCTCAGATGCCCACAGTGCAACCTACTTGAAAGCAAATCTAACATTGGCTTCACTGTATTGCTTCACAAGTAGTCGACTCCTCCACTACATCTGCTTCTTGGGATCACCTCTGAAACAAGGTTTTTTTTTTTTTTTTTTTTTTGATCAAGTCTCAAAATTTATTTTTCTCACAGAGGTTTATATGGGGTAAAGGGTGGAAGAGCAAGACATTTGCATAAGCAGGGTTGCTAGGTTACCTAACCAGAGAGTGTCCCTGCTCTTATCTGTCAGGGGTTACACCTTACACAGGCCAAAATACATTGTTTACGCTCTAGGCTAAGGGGAAATTAGAGGAGACCCACTCATACCAAAACCTCACAGGGAGGTCTGCAGGCAGTGCCTAGGCTTGGCTCCCCACAGGTCCCCCTTTTTTCTCTTCTTTGTGGAGCTGGCATGTAATCACTCCATGTGGAGTGTGGGCTTTAACCGTAGGGGGAAGCAGGGACCCAACCTCCTGTTATCAAGGAATGCTTTTTTAGGAGAAGGGAGAGAATTGAGCATTCAACCCTTATTCAGTTGGGTATGTCTTTCAGGGAATCCAGACTTAAGGTGAAGTTGCCACCCCTCCCTTGCAGGTACCTTGTCCTGCACTCCTGTAGGTGCCCATACCCAAAGGTATGCTAGGTCTGGACGCTAGCAGTGTCCATTTTGGACTGTGCCAGTCTAGAGGGCATGTTCAGCGACATCCTCATAGGAGTTTGCGAATGCACGATCAATCATTTCCAGTCTATGATAGTGGACCTGAAGGGGCTTCACCTGTGAGGCATTTACCTGTTCTTTAACAAAGGCCGTAAGTCTCCTGAAAATGAAGGGCCCAAACAGGGCAAGGAGCAATATTTCCCTAAGGGGACCAAGGATAGTAGGTAAAAGGGTAGTCAGCCAAGGAGAAGTTGAAAACCAGGTCTGAAACCAACTTGGTTCTTGTTCCCTTAACTTTCCATAAATATTGATTATTAAGTTGGACGTCTTTAATTTTGATGTTTATGAGATTACAGCCTTGTGGCTCCCACCACATAGTGCCAGTGGTCTCACATCCCCAGGAAGCACAATAGTAGGATTCAGGGTTCTTGGGGCTTATCTCGGAGTCAGCTTCTAAGAGAATCCAACCTAAGTACTTTTCTAGTCAAGTATAGTAGTTGTAAATTTGGAAAAAAGTTGTCATTTCTTTATGTGGAAAATGTCTATGCTACATAGTGTCTCAAAGACCAGGAGCTTAAAAATTGTTAAAATACTTACAAGAGTTTCAAAATCGTCTTTTTTTCTATCATAGGTGCTACTTAGTGTTATCAAAAAATCCATTATTGGATGCTGAATATTTATTTGACATGTTAATGAAAATAGCCATATACAAATATGTATTGCATCATTTTGACATTGATAGAAGTGTAACAGAACTGCCTGTTTTCTTCTTTCATTCTGGCAGTTTTATGATCTAGAATTTCTAAGTTTCAAATGTAATATACTGTAAAAATGCAACTAAAATCATTTAAAAAGGACTCTCACCCTTTGCAGTGGTTAGCAACTGATGGATTACCTGAGTACAGCTGAGGTTCACAGGCATACTTTGTGCTATATTAATATTCATAATGCAATCTGGCTTGAAGTAAATTGGAGAATCTCACCAAAACCTGCTCTTGCCTTCAAGTTGTACAAGCCCTGGTGAATATCATTCCAGAATAACCCTAAAGAGTTACTGCAACTCTATTGCACATTAGAGGTAGAGAATATAATTTTCATTAGTATAATTTTTCTAGTTCTTCCATTTAGTATCAAAATATATCTGAAGCTACCCATTCTAGAGACTATTTCTCAACAAAATTATGTCAGTGGGATGTAAAATGGAAATGACACATTTTCTATCAGACATTCTTAAAAATTATTCCCTTGCCCTACACTACACACTCTTCTTTGTTCTGACAAAGGGGATCTACACGTGAAAGCTTACTACTGAGGACGGAAGAAGTACTTCATACTTATTAACGACTCATTTCTCAATATTTTCACATTGAAGGAAAAACTCTTATTTAACCTAATGTGTCTTATTAAATCTTTTATATTAACACTGCTTATACATTCGTACATTATTCTTGCAGACTAAATGAAAAGGGCAGAAAATAAGAGTGGAGGTGTTACCTTGTATATCTGAAGGAATACATCTGTCCATGCCCGCTTACTCAATGATTCAAACTTATCCATATCAAAAACAACAGAACACCTTTCCTTAAGCATACACGAACTTGTAGGTGTGGTACAAGGAGACTTTAAGAAATAAAATGTTAGAATATAAATTAAAATGTAAGTCTGAAATTTTAACTATTTAGCATATGATTTTTACAAGAATTTGCATGCTTTTTATGCACTCATCAAGAGCTCTAATTCTGCAAGTATTGACAGTAAATAGTAGCACTTTTATATCATCACAGGTAATTTAAGTCACAGGTTTATTCACTCATTACATCCCCTATCTCACTCTGGAGCAAAAGTGACGGAACAAGATGCAAAGTTCTCCTGAATCCTGAGCCCAGAAAAAGCTACACCTTTTGACTTAGCCCATAGGAACCAGCACAGTGCCAAAAACAGGTCCATGACTCTCCCTTAGCACGGCACGTGGTCAATGTGGTGATAGCAGCACAACTAAAGCACTTTCACCTCGAGGCCTGCAGCCTCCTCAAAACAATTCCCCTGTGCAAAGGTTTTCTTTTTTGAAATTAACAGCATACTTTCAAAAACTTTTGCACTTATTGCTTAATGTTACTCTAGTGTCCCTGAAGAGAGATGTGGCAAGCTGTGGTACAACTGCCACTTGGAATGTCTTCTTTGAAAGATACATATTCTAAAAACAAAATTTACATAAACCCATACAATTCTTCATTTGTAAATCCTTGTGAAAAGCAATTCTCAAATATTTTAGAATGTAATCATTTTTGCATTGGAATCTTGTAAAAATTTTAGATGAACATCCATACATATGTATATACCCACACACACAAACACATACACTATATGTTCTGATGAAGGATAAGATGAAGGATAAGCATTTGTGTATTTCATATACAAAAATCAAGGATTCTAAGATGGTGTGTTTGAGAAATATCAAATATTGCTAAATTCAATAATAACTGTGTTTACAGATTCTTCCTAAAAATTATATTCTCTTACTGAAATCTCAAGCCACTTCTTATAATCTTCTGGTTCAAACAGAAATTCTGGTAGAACATGAGAAATACATCCTCCTTGAGTACTAAAATTAAAAAGAAAAGCCAAAATTATGATTTTTCAATACACATTTGCACTGACTTTTAATTAAATTCTTTCAATAATGTTACTCTTTTTATATTTGTTACCTTAAGAATGAAATAATCAAATGATAATTCTCTTTAAGTCGATATTAAGTAATAATAAAGTGCCTATATTACACGTACCCAAACTCAGAGTCATATGACATTGTCCATATAGGGAATGTAGTAACCATTGTACAGTTTTATAACATTATAAAATTGAAAAAGAAATGGAAAAAGTATGACTATATCAAAGAATCTAAGAAATCATTAGCCACCTAATGTTTTTTGAATGTCTATTACCACAATGCCTGAATATAAATCTTCAAGTGTGACGTAATCCTTCATCTTTTTTCCAAAGTAATATTCAAAAACTGAAAATTTTTAAATTATTTCAACTAGTGGTAGATTTTGAAACAGTCTATACTGATTTGTATCGTGTAACATAAAGCATTTAACAGAGTAGAGTGCTATATATAGAGGTTAAATCAGTAGGCACCGGCACCAATTTACAGTCCTTTAATTACTAATAAATGAGGAAAAGTAAAAGGATAAAAGAGGGTAAAGATGATACCAAAAACTCAAATCTTGGAGCTAGAAGACCTGAATGAGCAGAGATATGATGAAGGAAAGTCCTGGAGAGATGGGTGCCATAAGCCTAGCTCTAGAGTTGATAAGTATGCTTTGTCCCTGGGCCAGCCTAAGTTAGTGGAAGAAACACCAACTACATAAAACACCTCTGTAAATCCAAATAACACTATATTGCTTTGATTTTCAGGTAACTTCTATCCACATAAATATTATTCCTATAAATCACAATTAGATTTGCACTACTGTAAACAAGTAAAACTTTATTTTTTATAGTATAGTCCACTACTCAATGGGAATAGCCAACACAAAGCTATGCAAAGATGTGGTGAGATGGTATTCCCATTAATTTAAAATCCTGTAAAATGAAACAAAGACAACTCAGAGACATATGAGGACACTGGAAGACTTTCTGAAGATTTTCTTGTAACAGAAGCCAAGAAAGGATTTCAAGAAGTGATCATTTCTATCAAATGCTTCACATGCCTAATAAAAGTGTAAGGGGGATAATGAAAATGGGAGTTTCTGCAGAAATAAAGTACCTACTATTGACTTGAATACTCTTTAGAGTCTAGTAGAGGGGAGACCTGAATAAAAGCTGAGGATGAATTTTAAAATCTTGATGCTATCATAAATACTTTTTTAAAATTCTGAATCTACCTCAAGGCCCACCATCATCATTTATGCCTTGTCAACAGATTCTTACGTCTGGCCAGTAGTTTCATAGAGAACTGTCTTTAATGATTGATGTGATTGAAGTTTTACATATCAGGTTCTCTACTTGCATATTTTTCTAAGGTTACAGGGAGTAGTTCAAATTAAAAGTGAATACAATAAGTTATTAAATTTTAAATTTAATCGTCAAAAATTGTTTTAAAATATCTAAATGAATCTTTAAAAATGAGCCTCTTATTTTATTGCACAGAGTAGGTATTTCACTTGCTCAAAAGTTCTCACCTGCTGTGTCACCAAAATTAAATGAGAAAGCTAAGAGCATTTATAAATACTCCGAACTTAATACATTTATTTCCATGATGAAACAAATACACATTTCCTGGATTAATAATCTAATTTTATTAGCCTTGTTGCCACTTTCTAAATGATAAGCAATTTTGTCACAGTCAACATATCCTGATCGTCATGCTGCTGCTAATAAAAATTTAAAAATACGAATAGCTTGGCTTTAATGCCAAAATCATTCTTCCATATTTTCAACCCCATATCATAAAATGTCAAAAGAGGTGAAATAAACTTGTGCAAGGTCACAGTAGCAAAAATGAGCTATGTTATAAGCTCAAATATACCTGATTAAAAGCCTAACCCTCCCCTCAGATTTTAATGAACACTGCTTTCCTGCTTTTTGGCCCCTTGCCATTTAATCTGTGTGGTGGAACGCAGACACTATGATGATGAGTATTTTTTTTCCTGTAGTTTATATTAATCGTTTGTGGAACTTTTCACCTGCTTATCATTTTAACATTAAATAGTTTAATTATGGAAAACGACAGCTCACAGAATCCATAATCTGAGAAAGAACCAACAGTAATCTAAGAAATAAAGTTTACTGGTTTTATCACTTTTTTTCTGTAAATTTACATGGTTTACTTTCAAAATAGTCATGGCACAGAGCTATTCACACCACCTTGTAATTTGTTATAAATGCACATTAACATCTTAAATTCTGTGGATAAGGACTAGCGAATTATTTTTTAACAAGCTCTCTCTCTGATGTTCTAGAAAAGTTTGAGATGGACTGCTTCAGAGAACAGACCTGAAGATTACAGAATGCTTATTATTTATTAGATAGCACATATTTTCATGTTATTTATTTCAGGGGGTAAAATAGTATTTAGCAAAAAGACAAGTAGTTTCAGAGTCTATCTATCCAATTATCTATCACCTATCTATTCATGTATCTACCTATTCCAGTCAAAATTACATGCTGAAATTGGTGCACTTGTGGACTTACTTGATGAAGTTCAGAAGTGAGGAATATTGCAAGTGAAGCTGTCGCACCCTTTCAGTGTGATCTTCAGGTAAATATTGACTTGCATTAACTCCAGAAGGCATTTTTCCACTTAAGTGGTGCAGCACATCATAAATAGTCTTGCTATGTTTGAAAAAATCACTCTTTTTAAAAGCATTCCTGGGTAATGATTGAAGCTGTACTTTTTGCACATCTCTATGAAAAAAATACTTTAAATTAAAAAAACATTCTCAAAATGTTACATCATTAAAAAGTTCAACATCTAAATATAATCTTCTTATAGTCAACAAATTAAGACATTCCTAAAGGGACTTCATTCATCTGCTATTTGTTAACCAAAATTCTATTTAACATACTCTTAGAGATTTCTAGGATCCTGTTAGTAAACTCACATTGCCATTTTATGTTGCAACTGGCAAGTCAGAAGGACTGTATTTTGAACAGATTAGATTTAAGAAAGAGAACAGAGACTGACCCCTGGACTCAACACTTACTAGCTGTATGACAATGGCAGTTCGTCAAATGCAATGGCCTATAAATTTTGTGTGCTATATATTAAAAGTAGTATCTATAGTAGTTTCCAAAGTAGATTTCAAATATTCATCACATGTGTGCACAAAAAGAAATTTTCATACATTTTCTAGATGTTTGTATTTTAATGCTTAAGAGTATACAGCCTGTACCTTGTTTCATGAGTAAGGCTTCTCATCTGAATATACATTTTAGAGATCTACTATTCCCATGTAACTTCCTATACTCTGTAGTATCTTTGCTAGTTTCTCTGCACCAGGTAGTCATGCATGCTAATTTTTGAATGCAGCAAAATATTCTAACCTATTTTGCTTTCCATAATGTGTTGAATATCTTTAAATATTTCATACTATATTAATTAATTGTTAGCAGTCAGAATCACAATGCATCACTAAATTATGCTGATAAATAAAGAGTAGAAGCCACTTCAAAAAAAGTCCCACAAGGTGGTATTATGTGCACGACATAATACAGGAGAAATCAGCTTGTATTGGGTAAGACCTAGACTGTTATTGCTCAAAACCTGGCCTGCCACTTACTGACTGACCTTAAAGAAGGTACTGGATGTTTGTTTTCTTCCACTCTCTCAAAAATATTGGATACAACAGAGCTAGTACATCCTGTCATTACCAGAAAAGAAACCAGTATTTTATAGAGAAAATTAAGACAATCATAGACCTAGAGGAATGCAAATGTATATGTATTTTAAAAAACAGGAAATAAAAATGAAAGAAGCTCAAGACGGCTTAGCTCCTGAAAGGGACCTCGGGGCTTTCAAAGATTGAACAGCACAGTCAAAAACCTGTCCACAGTTGCATCACTTGTTCCTGTTTTTGTCCTTCCATTGTCATGTACTTGCAATGCACAGTAACAATCAGCTTGAGAGAAAAGACACCGCCAGAAACATAGGAAAGAGAAAGATTTATATAAATGATGCAAATTGCTACATAAACATTAATTAAGAGAAAAGAAATGTATCTATACTTATATGACCGAATACACTAGCACTTAGGGCTGCAAATATAAAAAGAAATTTCAGAAGCATGAATGTTTCAATAATACAATAAAGAGATTACAATTGTTTATCTGAAGGCAACTGGCAATAGCCTTAGAATTATATGAGGGAAATTAATTACTTAAAAAGTAGCTAAATATGCAAATTTAAGGAGAGATTTTAACAAGCTGCCCTAGTAATGGAGAACAATTTTTAAAATGACCAAGCACATATTAAAAAGTATAAAAAGCAAACATGGTTTAAAATAAAATTCAATAATTAGAAAACATACAGTATCTTTAAGCCAGAATTGTTATAAAAACTAACAAATGCTGGATCAAAAACAAATGTGGAAATATTTCCAAGGAGATTATCCCTAACCTTCATGAAATTAAACTGGATATGAACACCAAAATCATCCAATGTAAGATTTTAAATAATTTTTGTAAAGTAAGTCACAGTAAAAACAAAAATATTACGAGTGGAACAAAAATAACATCTTAAATACAAAATATGCAATTCCAGAAAGTCCAAATTAGTACAAAATTTGTTGAAAATAAAGTACTTGTTCAAGAAAGCATAAAACTACTAAAAATAAAACGCTCTAACACAAGAGAGGGTTTAAAAAATAAAACATGCAGGAAAACTACTACTCAAAGGCAAAATGTAGAAAAGTTTTCCTATAAAACCAGAATTAGCTGGACCTGGCAGTGCAGGCAGTTAATTCCAGCATTCTGAATGGCAGAGGAAGGGGGCCACTGAATCTGAGCCCAGCTGGGTTCCATCTTTAGTACTAGAGGGGAAAAAAGAAAAGAAAAAGAAATGAAGAAAAGCTGTGGAATTAACAAAATGCATTCTATTCAATCTTTAACTGGAGATCCTACCAAGGGGTAAGGGAAGACAAATGAAAAATGTAAGGATTGAAAAGGAAAGAATTCATCATTCACAGAATGATGTGTTTTTATAAAATAAAAATTAAAAAATAGATTTAGTAAACTTCCTTAACAAAGTCATTTCACAAATATCAGCATAGAATAACGTTTCTATATAGAATATGGTAAAATGTGAAGATAAAATTGGAAAATCCCATTAATGATACCTTCAAAAAGCCAAAAACTCAGGGACAAATGTGCTAAAATTACATGCAAGAATTCAACACAGATTATTAATCATTGCTAAGGTAAATTTGAAAAGACCAAAAAAAGGAAGAGTAAGTGCTATTTCCAAAGAAAATATTGTCACTTTTTTTCTAAATTAAACAAGGACAAAGTTCAATGAGAACCAAAATACTGAAAGGACTTTTTGTCTTTTCACACAAATTTATAAGTGATTCTAACATATTTACAGAAATGAAAAAGGTATGAGAAAACAGTGATGTAAGCATGATGCACTTTGAATATTAAGTGTACCACTAAATAGAACTGTAAAATAATAAAACTTAAGTCATTTGGTATTGATGAATAAACATACAAATTTATCAAATTATTCAATCACAAAGATGCACAATTATATAAACAATTGATTCATGAGAAAAGAGTTAGAGCAGTGTCAAGAAGAAATAGAAAGAATGACCTTTTCCATAAATGGTATTAAGTCCATTGGGTAAACCCCACAATAGTATTGATTCATATGGTAAAATTCTGTAAGTACTACTAAGGCAACTGGTATGGAAAACATAATGGAAAAAAAAACGTATTTTGCCTTTTATCTGTCACCATCATGACTGTAAGTTTTAAGATTCAACATCAAGTGTAAAAGACAACAAAGCTTTTATAAATAAGGGAGAATATCTGAATATCTAAAAGGAAGACAAACTAAAAACTTTTAAATAATCATAAATTAGAGAATATTAAAAACAATATATTTGTAAAACATAAAACACATAAAGAGCTCATAAAATCCCAAAAAGGAGGAATATGTGAATTCAAATTTTAATTTGAAAAATACTGAACATTTTATGACACAGCATATTCTAATGAATAAAACCATGTAAAACTTAAATAACATCAAAAGCAAATATCAATTCAAAACCCATCAACCAGAGAAATACTACTAGAAAAGACAGAAAATATGAGGTCTTTCTGAGGGTATAGAGAGCAGGTATGTTTCTGTATTGGTTCTGTCAGTGGACATAGCACAAATACCTTAAAATGTTTGCAAATTTCTTCTTCTAAAGCTGATCATATTTATATATTATGATCTAGCATATTTATTCCTGAATATACATACTTCAGAAATGCACACTAAAAGAAGTACAAAATTTCATAGCATCATAAATCTGGGAACCATGCACATATTTTTCAATAGGAGCATGGGAAAAATGTAGTATGTATGTATGTGTGTGTGTATATATATATATATATATATATATATACACACACACACACACACACACACACACACACACACACACACACAGTGGTGCGGTGTAGAGAATTTAAAATAAATTATCCCTAGGTACAAATATGTGGATGAAAAACAAGAATATTGATTAAAAAAAGATCCAGACAGAGAGAAAATCAGTTGTTTCTTCCTACAAAAAGTTCAAAAACAAAATCATAATCTCAGATGTTATAAATCAGACTCATTTTCTTCTTTGAAGATGGAAAATTACACAGGGAGGATGGTGGGTTGCAGGGATCAGGGATGCCAGCTTTTCTTCTACTCTTAGTGTAAGCGGTGGCTCCATACGTGTACTGACATAGAGACAATACTGTCTATACCTCCCACAGCCATGCAATTCTTAAAACTTTAACAATCCTAAAACCAGGATACCAGGGTTTTTCTTTTTCTTCATGTGATAGATTTCTTAGTGTTGTGCGGGCCACAAGACGCTTATGGAGGACTGAGAATTTCATGCCCATACAAAGATCTGGCCTTAGAGTAAATTCAGTGACTGTACTTAGTTTATGAGTCTCTGTTCACGTTAAATCATTTCATGATTTTAAAAACTGAGAGGAGCCCAGAGTCTGCCCACCTCACCACCACTGCCTACCACTGATCTTGGTCCAGAGTCTCTCCATCCCCACCATCACTGCCTGCCCCTAATCTCAGTCCAAACTCTTGCCACCCCACTGCCATTTCCCACTGCTGATCTCATCCCAGAATCTCCCTGTCCCCGCCGCCACTGCCTGCCACTTATCCTACTCCAGAGACTCCCCCTTCTGCTGCCCTTGCTCACCACTGATCATGAACCAGATTATCTCCAACCTGTCATGACTGCCTGCCATGCCAGATCTCAACCTGAAGCTCTCCTAGGCCCTGACCCACCATCTAAATTCCACCAGACTGCCTGGGAACAACACATGGACAAAGCGGAAAACCCCAGAGCCGTAGCTGAATAGAACGTTATCAGATTGTGAGACCCACAGCATAAAAACATTCACATCTAAAAAATACAGGAGAGTATCGAGATATATATATTTTCCCTTTTTCTCAGTTCTTTTGAGTTTGTTATTTCACAGTTAGCTTCTTACTGTTCCTGCAACTGATCAAGTTTTTTTTTTTTTTTTTGGTAAACTTTTTCTTTGTTCCGTTTTGATCTTTTTTCTTTTCTATTTTTTAAGTGTCATTTCCTCTCCTCCTGGCTGTATATGAGATCACTGCCGAAGCCCTTCCTTTTTGATCAACTCGCTTCATCCTATATTATAAAACTTTCAGCAGATCTGGAAGCCACACTCTCTCTAAATCAATCACAACTCTAGCACATCTGAATCTTGCTGAGCCCTGCCCCTGTTACTCTGTGACTGGGGTAGGGCTACTAACAGTCTATCTGCTACCACATAAATGCTCTTCCGCTTTCTATTTTCTATCTAAAGCTAACCTCTAATCATAGTTTGCTTTCCCTGACCGAGCCAGCTCAGTCCGTCAACAGGGTACACGAGTGGGGCAATGAGGATGAAAAGAGAAGAAAGAGAGACAGAAAGAAAGGAAGAAAGATGGACTCGTGCAGGGGCAAAAGACCACTTATTCGGTGCGAACTTCCTTTTTTCAAAATTTTTTTCCCCACATTTTATTGATATGTATATGTGCAAAATTCAAGGTTTACAATGAGGTTGGGCATTTTGTGCACATGCTTATCTTGTCAAGGTGACAAGGGCTTTCCCACTCTCCTTTTGTTCCTCCTCCTCCCCTCCTCTCCCTCTCTCCTCCCCCACCCTACCCCCCTCTTTCACTTTGTCTTTCCTCTTAAGTTCCAAAGGAGTTGTGATCTGGGTCTCTCATATCAGAGAGACCATTTGATGTTTCACCTTCTGCTTCTGACTCACTTCACTAAGCATGATATTCTCAAGTTTCTTCCATTTGCCTATAAAAGCCTCCATGCTGTTGGACTTTATTGATGCACAGTATTCCATTATGTATAAATACCACAGTTTGTGTATCCACTGGTCTGTTGATGGGTGTTTTGGTGACTTCCATATTTTAGCTATTGTTAGTTGTGCTGCTATAAACATGGGTATACAAATATCTCTGCTATGTGTTGTTTTGGCTTCTTTTGGATATATTCCCAGAAGGGGTGTCACTGGATCAAAGGGGATATACTTCCTTTTATACGCCAGTTGTTTACAAGAAAACATTCAGGCTTACACGTGTTTACAAAACATATTTAAGATAAAAATGTTTACATAGCTTACTTAAAATGGCTTAACGATGTTTACATAAGACAGCTTTTGAGTCAGGGTCCTGCTCTATAGCCTAAGCTTGCCTTGGACTCATGGCAATCCTCCTGCCTCAGCCTTCTGAATGCTGGGATTACAGGCCTGTGCCACCACACCCAGCACTTAACACTTGAAGACTTTTTTAAAGAAAGAACTTGGCCCCAGGCGGTCAGGAAAGTTAAGCTCCAAGGTCTCCGACATTTCCCCCTACTCCAACTTCCCCTATAACTGTCAAGTATTAATAATTAATGGCGATATGGGTAGACTAGTAGAAACTTATTATCTGTATACTAATGAACTAGCAATAAATTAGTATTGGAGCTCTGTATATATATTATTATCAATAATATAGTGGTGCCATGAACAAATTCCTTCATAGGCTACCAAATAAAAAGTACAGAAACCACCATCAGTATTTTAGTTAATAATTAGAAGGTTAAGTAGGCATTGGGTGTATATATCAACATTTAGTTAGCATAAACATAGACCTCGTAGGAAAAAAGCATAAAAATGCATATAAATATATACTGGATTGTTAAAAAGAGTATAGTAAGTGAACCCAATAAAAATGAACAACTTCTAGGAATTCAGGTTAGCCTAGATAAGTAACACAGCACACTACTATTTAAATGTCTGAGTTACACTACTGATACTAAGAGAACATCTAAATACATAAGTACAAGGTCTGCTTAGATATAAAGTGAAGACATATTGCACCTGTTAATGTTGAGGGTAGAATGATTATAATATTCAATTGACTACTAGGCTCTCCCAGTAAGTTGTTAATGTAAGATAGAACTGTAAATGTAAACTTTTATTCAATGTGTGAATGTTGACATTGATAATGTCCATATTGAAGATAAGCTAACAAATATTTTCTCTGTAGATTATATATAGTTCTGTTTTCTGATCTTACCAAACAGAGGAAGAGATCAATGTCTCAACAGAAGGTTGAACACGGAGAATACCTTCAAAATTAATAGCTAAATAAATTGAAAGCATTCATAAATTAGAAAACCTGAATTAACTCAAGGTAACACTAAAAGCAGAAATTGTATAATAAAAATATATTTACAGTAGAGACAGATCCCATTAATAATATCTAAGCTACAATTCACTGCACGGAATATGGGGAAATGAGCTAATAAATCACCTACAAAAAACCTTGCCACCCAAGAAACCGATACCAGGAATCTTGAAACAGCAGAACCCACAGTCAAAAGAGGCAAAAAAAGAGGCTGACTGCGGGACCCAGAAAGTTACAGAGGACAAAAAAAGAGATGTACAGGGAGCTCAAAAAGACATACTCAGAGTACCAACATCCATTAATAAGACATTAGAGGATTGTAAAGAAAAAATAAACAGAAAATGAAGGCAATTCAAGAAATGAGGACGAGTTTGACAGAGATAAAGAAACAATAAAAGCTGAACTCCAAGAGATGAAAAACTCACAGGAAAATATTAGTAACTAGCTTGAACACTTCTAAGATAGATTATAACACTTGAAGATAAAGTGAATAACCTAGAATGTACTGTCTGTAAAACAAACAAAAATAAAAAAGAAAGGGAATAGTTACAACAGCTGATATATGACTCAAAGAGAACCTCAGAATTGTGGGAGCAACTGAGGACAGAACAAAAGGCTTAAAGGACATGTTCAATGATATTATGGAAGAAAATTTCGCAAATGAAAGGAAAGATACGAACACTGAACTACTGTAGGCATATAAGACTCCAAACAACCCTGACAAGAAGAGAGTATCACATGACACATCATAATTAAAATCCTAGAAGCTCAGCAAAAAGTGAGAATATTAAAAGCTATAAGAGGGGACTAGAGGAATGGCACAGCAGTTAAAGTGTTCATCTTGCAAGAACAAGGCTCTGAGTTCTATTCCTCAGTATCACATAAAGCTGGTGTGGTGGTGCATACCTATAATGTCAGCACTCGGGAAGCTGAGGCAGGTGGATTGTCCTGAGTTCAAGACCAGCCTGGGCTAGACAGTGAGTTCAGGACTAACCTGGGTTACAGAGAAAGAAAGAAAGAAAGAAGGAAAGAAAGAAAGAAAGAAAGAAAGAAAGAAAGAAAGAAAGAAAGAGGGGGGAGGGAAGGGGATGGAAGAAAGAAAGAGGAGGGAAGGGGATGGAAGAAAGAAAGAAAGAAAGAAAGGAAGGAAGGAAGAAAGGAAAGGAAAAGAAAAAAAAAGAAAAAGAAAAAAAGAAAAAGGAAAAAAGAAAAGAAAGGCCATATAGGTCTTGACACAATTATAGTAATGTATTTTATTGGATTTAACACTCCAATATCACTAGACAGAAAATCAACAAAGAAACACTACAGTTGAAAGACACTATGCAAAATGTGAAATTAACAGATCTCTACATAGTGTTCCACCCACCATCAAGAGAATACACTTTCTTCTCAATAGCTTACGAAACATGGCCTAAAATAGACCATATATAGGTCATAATACATGCTGAAACAAGTACAAAGGAAGCTAAGTAATTTCTTGCTTACTCTCAGATAATACTGAAATAAAACTAAAAATCCACAGCAAAAGAAACTACAGAAAATATACAAATGCAGGGAAACTAAATAAATTCCTATTAAACAGTCACAGAAGAAATCAGGGAAGAAATCAAAAACTTCCTAGACACATTAAAAATTGACAATTGAACCAAGAAGACATAAAAACGTGAATAGACCCCTAACACACATGGAAATTGAGGCAGTAATAAAGTCTCTATCCATAAAGAAAAGTCCAGGACAAAACGGATTCACAGCAGTTTTTTTCAATACCTCAGGGAAGAGCTAACTCCAATGCTTCTCAAACTCTTTCATGAAGGAGAAATAGAAGGAACACTTCCAAACTCAATTTGGGAGAGTAGCATCACCCTAGTACCAGCAGTGGACACAGACTTAACCTGAAAAGCAAATTACATACCAATCTCCTTAAAACATATAGGTGCAAAAATTCTCAATAAGATCCTGGCAAATAGAAAACAACAAGTAATCAGAAAGATACACCATGATCAAGCTGGTTTCATTCCTGGTCTGTAAGGTTGGTTTAACATATATAGATCCATTAATGTAATATACCACATTAACAAAATCAAGAACAACAACAAAAAAAAACCCACAATGATCTCAATTGATACAGAAAAGGCCTTTGACAAAACCCAACATGCGTTCATGAAAAATACCCTGAGGAAAGTAGGTACAGAAGAGCCATACCTAAAACTGACAGAAGGCATATATGCCAAATACACTGCAACTATCAGAGTAACCGGGGAAAAATAGAAAGCCTTTCCCAATAAATCAGGAATATGATAAGGCTGTCTACTTTTACCACTCTTATTCAACATAGTCCTTGAAAACCTTGGTAGTGCAATCAGGAAAGAGAGCAAAATAAAGAGAATGTGTATCAGAAAGGAAGAAGTCAAACTGTCCTTATTTGCAAATGACTTGATTATCTACTTGGAAGACTCCAAAATCTCCACCATGAAACTCTTAGAAATAATAAACAAATTCATCCAAACTGTTGGATACAAAACCAATACTAAAAAATCAACAGCATTCCTTTACACTAACAAGGAGCTTACTAAAAAGAGCTCATAAGAATAATTCTGTTCTCAATAGCCCATCAAAAAATTAAATGCGTAGGGAGAAACCAATCAAGGAAACGAAGGTCCTCTACAAAGGAAACTATATTACACTGAAAAAAAGAAACTGAAGAAGACATCAGAAAATAGAAAGACATCCCATGTTCTTGGATAGGAAGAATACAATCAAAATGATTATACTTCCCAAACTGATAAACAGATTCAATACAATCCCTAACAAAATACCAACAACTTTTTTTTTCACAGAACTTGAAAAAACAATCCTTAAATTCATATGGAACCAAAGGAGACGTAGAATAGTTAAAGCAGTCCTGAGTAACAACACAAAGGAAGGTGGCATTACAATTCCAGACACCAGATTTTACTACAAAACAACACTTATAAAAACTATATTGTACTGGCATAAAAATGAGACAGACTAACCGATGGAACAGAACTGAGGATGCAGAGATAAACTCAAGCATCCTCAGCTACCTTATCTTTGATAAAGGCACTAAAACCATACACTGGAAGTAGAATAGCCTCTTCAACAATGGTGCAGGGAGAAGTGGATATCCACATGCAGAAGAAAGAATCTAGACAGACACCTGTCACCCTACACCAAAATCAAAGTGGATCAAAGAACTTGATATTAAAACTGAAACAGAACATTGGGAAGACGGATTAGGCAAAAATCTAAAAGACATAGGTGTAGGCAATGACTTTCTTAATAAGACATCCAATATAAAATAAACAGCCCCCAAAATCAACAAATGGGATTATATCAAATTAAAAAGCTTCTGCATAGCAAAGGCAATGATCAACAGAGTGAAGAAAGAACAGACAGAAAGGGAAAATATTATCACAACCTATAACTCAGGTAGGAGACTAATAACCAGAATATATAAGGAACTGAAGATAAACTCTTCAAATTCAAAGACCTGACTACAATATGGGCAACAAAAATGAATAGCCAATTCTCAAATGAAGTTGAAATGAACAGTAAATACATAAAAAAATGTTCAACACCCTTAGCCACTAGACAAATGCAAATCAAAACATCCCTAAAATATCACTTAATCCTGGAGACAATGGTGTGTATCAAGAACTTAAACAACAATTAAAGCTGGCAAAGCTATGGAGAAAAAGCAATGCTCTTACACTGCTGATGGGATTATGAAAAGGTACTAGCATTACATAGGGCAGCATGGAAATCCCTCAAGAGGCTGAAAATAATATTCCATTTGATCCAGTAATATCTCTTCTGGGAATCTTTCCAAAAGAGTTAAAAGCATCACATAAGAGAGACATATGAATACCCATGTTCACAGAAGCACAACTAACAATAGCTAAAATGTGAAAGACACCAAAATATCCAACAGCATACCAATGGTGGTATATGTACACAACGGAGTACTACACTTCTATGAAGACAAATAGTTTTTGCGGTTTTTGTAAGTAAATGGAAACAACTTGAGACCATCATGCTCAGTGGGGTGAGTCAAACACAGAAGGTTAAATATCAAATGGTTTCTCTAATATGAGCAATCCAGATGACAGTCATTTCATAGAACAAAATGAGGATAATAATGGAAGCAAGTGGAAAGGAGGAGGGTGTGGAAGGATATATAAAGTAGATGGGAAGGATACTTAATTTTGCTGTAATATGCATGTACACAAAATACTCGAGATCATTGTAAACACTGCGTATTTCACATATACATATCAATAAAATGGGAAAAAATGAAAAAAGAAAGGAAAGAGGGATATAGTGAAAGATATATAGATGAGAAAAAACATAAAAAATAGAATCATTGGAAAATAAAATCATAAATACTAATTAACATATAACAGAAAAAAGAAAAGCAACTGAATAAAACTGCCAAGTATAAGACAGTAAAAGACAAAAGAATAAAAACTATAAAATAGAATTGAGAGGGACCTAATAAATTAAACAAGCATTTCCAGTATCATTCTGATAGAAAGATGAGGAAGGGGAGAAAAGCAAGGCCTACTGAATACAAACTAAACTGAAGACAAAAATATCTTGAGGCTCAGAATTTAATTTAATAAATTGCAAAATAGAAGAACAGCAGAGAATTAGAAACTCCAAAAGAATATGCAGAAAATTAACATACTACTCCCAAAATATAACATAAAACTTCTCAGAAACAATGCATGATTTCACATGATGGAGTAGTGTGAGAAATGCTGAGGAAGGGGTTCAAATACTAACAACATACATAACCTTGGAGGTCTCTTCTTGGCTGAGTGCCATGATTCAAAAATTCCAAAACAAGAAATGGCACCAAACAACTGCCACCTGGATACAGTTTATTCAGTTTGTTTCTTTGTGGGCAGCTTTGTCTCCTAGAGCTAGACAGACTCTCCACTCATATAATATTCTCTTTCTTCAGGTACTATCCTACGACAGTGTCTTTTCCTTCTTTATCAAAATACTATAGTAAGGAGTTTATATTGTGACAGCATTCAGTTTTATAGAAAAAACAGACTTAATATATATCTCATTAGTGGGTTCTAATATACAGCACTCAATAGAACATCAACATAAAATGTATTGAAGTGATTTTGGAAAGTTTGTGTTATTTGTTTTCATGGTTCCTCCTTTGAGAAACTTTGTACTTAATACCCAGTAACGTCTATTACTTACAGATGAATGCATCCATCTCTATAGTATTTGAAAGACATAAACTTGACTTCTTGTACAGATAGTGACCTAGTAAAAGAACTGTTTAATGTTTCCTCATAAACTCACTAAAAAATGAGATTTATAATTAAAAACTGCCTATTCAGCTTAGCTAGGAGAGGGAGGAGAACCTCGGCAACTGAAAGGAGGCACAGGAAAGTTAGAAAGCCCACAGATGCATCAAAAGCTTAAGAAAAAAACAACGCAGGAAGATTCCCCAGGCCAGCTGTGAAGGGTCAAAAGCTGCCAGCATCCACAGATGGAGCTAAGCCCAGGACAATGAGCCTCTTCCAGACGTAAAAGCTGATCTGAGACAGGTGGGAACTGACCACAGCTGTAGCCCCACCTTCTAGAAACATGCCTACCAATAGTGTAAACCGCAAACACTGTCAGCTGCCCCTAGAAAATTCATCGCAGAGCCTAGACCTGGTAGGAAGAAGCAGCGCTCAGCAGCCATAATAGGCAGGGACCCAAGCATGAGCTCTTTAAAAAAAATTGTCAAAATTTGAACTGTTTAAAGAAACCATAGACCTGCATGTCAGGGTTTTGGGGGATACACTTAACCAGTATCTATGAGAAAACCCATACAAGTAATAGTTACAGAGACCAAGAGAATGACCATGGAATTCCTGAGTGGCTCAGGTGGTAGTGGGATGACCTCAAATGGGAAAAAGTCTTGCCCCTATGAGAGTGAAGCCAGGACAGGGAAAAGAACTTTCTGAGGCCACTGACAGTAGAGAATACACTTCAGAGGCCACTGGACCCCTCGCTGATTACTCTCAGCACAGAACTCAGAGGACTTCCGGTTCTCTCCTCACACACTCTCATAGACATTCAAAGAAACCCCTCAGCTGGGCCATTAAAAAGAAGTCCGTCAGGAACAGAATCATGGGACAACAAGGCAAGAGGACACACACAGGCACACCTGAGACCCCAGAAGCTAATGTCATGGGCCCCGGAACAGTGTGGAAAGAAATAGTGTGGAAAGAAGTCAGGAAGCAAAAAATAAAAAATAAAAAAATAAAAAAAAATAAGCTGGTTTCTGTGAGCAGATAGTTCTAACAAGATATTCTTAAAGAAACGCAAGCAATAATCAGCAGGTTTAAAGAGAAATTTACTAAACGAATAGTGATTCTAATGAATGTAAAACTTACTGAGGATATAGAAGACACAAATAAGAAGTTGGCTAAGGTAAATTAAAAAACACAAGATATGAAGAACGTTTTGACAGACAAGTGAAAGTTCTGAAAAAAAAATACAGCTGAAATTCAGGATACAAAATATTCACTTGAAAGAAAGGGTAGTCTGCTTGAATACTGTGAAGACAGAAGAGCAAACCTTGAAGACAAGGCTGACCAAACAAATGCAATAATTAGGCAAAACTCCAAAACTAAAAGTGAACCAAGTATCTGGTGTATACCTGAATGATTCAAAGAGAACCAATCTCAAAATTATGGGTATGGGAGAAAGAACAGAAGACAGCACTGAAGGTGTAAAGAATTTATTCACTGAAATTATGCAAAAATATTTCCCAAATCTAGGGAAAGAAATTAATATTCAGGTACAAGAAGTTTAGGGAACACCAACTAACCTTGAACAGAAAAGAAACTTCCCACAACATATTACAATCAAGTCATCAGAAAAACAACACAAATACAAAATATCAAAAGTGGTAAGAGAAAAACAGACATTATTTTACCAAGTTAAACCCATTCAAATTATTACAGATCCCTTAATGCAAAAAACCTTAAAGTCCAAACAATCCTGGAGCAAACTCTTTCAACTTTTAAAGCAAATGTCAACCCAGGTTGTTGTATCCAGAAAAATTATTTCAAAACACTGAAAGAGAAGTAAATCCTTTTCATGACCAGGAAACTCTGAAGAGTCACCAGGCACCTGAGTTCAATATCCTACTACCACATAAAGCTGGGCTTGGTGGTGGATGCCTATAATAAAATACCTGCAAGAATTTTAGAGCAAGACCTAGAGATGAGCAATATCAAAGAATATAGACACAAGGAAATACCTTAAGAGAAAGTATAACAAAAGAAAAGAATCAACACTACGAGAACAGGACAATATTAGGATTCAATAAAAATCTTACAATAATTACTCTCAATGCGAACTGACAAATCAAAAGACAGAGACTGGTGGAGTGGATCGAAAAAACAAAACCCAAACATTAGTTGTCTTCAAGAGACACACTTTTGTGAGAAGAGGTGGAGACGCAATGGAGGAAGTAGAGGTGAGAGTGGAATGAGAAACAAAGACAGCAGAAACCCAGACAGAGACGGTGGCCACCTGTGTGAAGGCTGACTAGTGGCTCTGGTTCCCCAGGAAAGCAGGAAGTGATGGAGGGGTGAGTGGCACATGCCCATGGACCCCACCTGACTCCATGCCCAAACTCAGCATTCTGATCCTTCCAACCAGGTCCCATCTACCAACAGTTCATGTTTCCAGAGCTATTCCAAAACTTTCAAACACGTAAGGCTTTTGGGGGACATTCTAGATCCAAACCACAACAACGATGACACATATAGGTATTAATATATTGTCAATACAACAAATGATCAACCAGCATTACAGTAAAAAAAGAAAAAGAAAAAGAAAACACTAAAGTCTTGGACACTATAAGCGAACTGAAATATGTTTAAGCACTATAAAAACAACAGAAATAAGAGCGCTTAGTCACGGGGCTGAAGGAACCGGACAGTGGTTAGAGCATTTTCCTAACAAGTTCAAGGTCCTGAATTCAGCTCCGCACCCATCATGGTAGCCCATGGGGACTGCTGAGGCAGAAGGATTGCTACTTGCTGGAAGGCACCCTGGGCTATAAAGAGAGTTTGGGAACAGCAGCCTGGACTACAGAGTGAGATCCTGTCTCAAAAAAAAAAAAATCAGTCACAAAAATCCTGGGATATAAACAAAGTGAAATGAAAAACATATCGTGTCGAAAATAATTGAACGTGCAACTAAATTCAAACAAAAATAAATGATTGAGAAAATTCAGCATTGCATGACATTAGCAACAAAGAATAAAATAAGGAATCAATGACTTATTTCAAATAACTCATTTGTTATATTAAATGAAAATATTAAAAGACTGACACATAAAATAATATAAATATCTATTATTACAATTATAAGTTAAGAGATTATAGCTTCATAAAGGGAATTGAAAATCAGGAAAACTAGTCACAAATGTTGAACAATAAGATTGAAATGATTACCAACTAAATTCCCCTCGAAAGAAAATAATTAATATGTAATGGCTTTAATTTGTAAGTCAAAAGAAGTCAAATATTCAAGAGATCAAATACTAAACCAGGAAATGAAAAGTTTTAGTGAAATAACATCTCTAAAACATCCCCTGGACTCAGGTAATTTCATAATCAAAACTGGAAAATACCCGGACTTCTGTTTCATTAATTCTCTCACAGCACTGACAAAGAATAAATACAAGTTACCTCAGTCAATGAAATGTAAATCATCCTATTAATTTAAAAAACTAAATATGACAACTCATGTCAATCCACCTGTCTCAGCCTCCTGAGTGCCAGAATTACAGGCATGCACTACCATGCCCCGCTAAATTTTATGGTGCAGGAAATCGAACCAAGAACCTTTTACATGCTATGAAAGCAATTTAAATACTGAGCAACATCCCTAGCCAAATAACTCCCCAAAAATTCTTTTAACTAACACCTGAACTGAGTGATTGGATGTAATCAAAATGGTTTACCTTTTATTTATGCTTATTTATTTATTCATCTTTGAGACAGAGTCTTGCTGTGTAGTCGAGGCTAGTCCTGAACTCCCTATGTAGGCCAGACTGGCCTCAAATAACATAATCTTCCTGATTCAGCCTCCTAAGTGCTGAGCTTATAGTCATGAGCCACATCACCCAGCTTATGTGGTGCTCGGGAATCAAATCGAGAATCATGTGCTTGCTAGGAAAGCAATCTACTGCTCAGTGATTTCACTAGTCCAGTTTACCTAATTTAGACATGTTTAGCAATAAAGGAAAACTTGAAGGAAGGGAGATAAATGTATTTCCAAAAATATAAGAGGTTAAAGAAAAATAATGTTACTTTCAAAATTTATACTTCAACGAATTTAAAAGTCTAAAAGAAATGGGTCAGTTCCTAAACATATATCAATTACCAAAACTGAATGAAGAAGAGATTAAATATCCAAATATCCACCTATGAAATTGAGGAAGTCATAAAAACATTTCCAACCAAGAAATGCCCAGGATCTGAAGGACTCCCAGTAGAATTCCATAAAATATTTAGGGAAGATTTAGTACCAATGCTCAGCCTACTTTTTCAACAAATTGAGATGGAAGAAAAATTGCCCAAATCATTTCTTCAAGCAAGTATAAATCTAATTTCTAAACCAGACAAAGACCCAACAAAATAATAAAACTATAGGCCAATATCCCTAATGAATATAGATGCAAAAATACTCAATAACAATCCTTACCAACTGAATGCAACAAATCATAAAGAAGATATACCATATACCATATACCATATACCATAACCAAATGGGTTTCATTCCAAACATACAGGGATGGTTCAACATATGCAAATAAATAAATGTAATACACCACATTAACAGATGCAAAGATAAAAATCATATGATTATCTCAATTCATGCGGAAGAAGCATTTGACAAAATCCAATAACCCTTTATAATAAAGACTCTAAAGGAAATATGAATAGAAGAATCCTACTTCAACAGGACACAAGCTATTCAAAACAATCTCTCAGGCAATATAATCCTGAATGGAAAAAGACCAAAAGCATTCAGATTCAATTCAGGAACAAGACAAGGATATCCATGGTCACCCCTACCATTCAAAATAGTGCTTGAAACAGATTTAAGTGGACTTCAGAAAATGGAAAGACATCCCATGTTCCCAGATGGGAAGAAGGAATATTGTTAAAATGGCCATATTCCCAAAGCTACTACAGAGATTCAATGCAATACCAACCTGAATACAAAGTACATTCTTCACAGAATGAGAAAAAAAGCAAGCCTTAAATTTATATGGAATCAGAAAAGAGTTAGAATCTCTAAAGCAATTCTAAGTAACATAGGCAAAGCCGGAAGAATCACCATTCCAGACTTCAAAAAATACTATAAAACAACAGTGATTAAATCTACATGACACTGGTATAAGAACAGGAAAGGGGAATAGTGGAATAGAATTGAGGATACTGAAACAAATCCAAACACCCTCAGTTATCTGATCTTTGAGAAAGGGGCCATAACATTCCACTGAAGAAAAGACAGCATCTTCAACAAATTGTGCTGGAAAAATTAGATCTTCACATTGCAGGAGAATAAACTAGATCTGTATCTGTCTCCATGTACTAAAATCAGATCGAAATAGATCAAAGAACTGCACATCAAAACAGAAACACTGAACTTAGTGGAAGACAAAAATTGGTAAAAACCGTAGAAGACACAGGGACAGAAAAGGATTTTCTGAATAGATCACCAACTGCACAAACAATTTCAGCAAGAATTAACAAATGGGACTACGTTAAATTAAAAACCTTTTGCACAACAAAAGAAACAATTATCAAGGTGAAGAGATAACCCAGAGTGGGAAAAGATATTCACCACTAACACTTCAGATAAAGGATTAATATCTACAATATACAATGAACTGAAAAACATAAAGCTTCCTAAAATAAATGATCCCATCAAGACGTGGGCAGCTGAAATGAAAAGAAATTTCAGAGAAGAAGTACAAATGAACAAGAAGCATATGAAAAAGTTATCATCATCATTGGACAGCACAGAAATGCAAAAAAAAAAAAAGCAATGCTGAGGTTTCACCTCACTCCAGTGAGAATGGCCTACATCCAGAACTCAAAAAAGAGCAACTGTTGGAGAAGGTGCGGGGGGGGGGGGGGGGGGGGGGGGGGGGGGGGGGGGGGGGGGGGGGGGGGGGGGGAGAGGAACTCTACTGCTTGTGGGAATGCAATCTGGTACAACCATTATGGAAAGCAGTCTGTAGGTTCTTCAGAAAGCTAAGAATGGAAATTCCATTTGATCCAGCTACTGCTCTACTGGAAATGTTCCCAAAAGAAATAAAGACAATATACCCAAACTATGCATGCATATCCATGTTTATAGCAGCTCAATTCATGATAGCCAAATCCTGGAAACAACCTACCCGTCCATCCATATGGGAATGGTTTAAGAAGATGAACAATGGAATACTATGCAACCAGAAAGACAACTATGAAGTGTTTGAGTGAAAATGAAGACACCTAGAGTCAATAATAAAAAGTAAAATGAACCACGCCAAAAACACTGACTACAGATGAAATGCACAAAAAATAACAGCATAAATAAGCTCCAACATGAATGACAGGGTAGAAAGAGAGGCAATGGTCAGACACGAAAAGGGTGAACCTCTGACAAAGGGGTGGATGTAGACGCTAATTCCGCAAACCTCATGGCTCTAATGTGTTACTGAATTTGGAATTCATGTATTTACAAAAAAATGTTAATTTTAAATCATATGAATTTTTTACCACAATAAAACTATAAAAAGTGAATGTTTATAAAAAACCTGATCTGTCTTCCTGACTATATTATAGATCTAAAAATGATAGCTTCTTTATACGGAAATACATACTTTTCATTTATTTTTAATTTAAAAGAACTTTTCCTATTCACAATTTACCTTTTTCAATTCACAAATGTGGAAATTGAGGTCTAGAGATTCCCAGTGCTTGTTTAAAATTATCAGACAATTAGATGAAATCTAAAAGTATATGCAAACTAAAGTATTCCTATTTTCATTTTTTTACTCTTCTCAATAATCCTTCATAATTTAACTAATTATAGTAACTTATTTAACATTGGGTTACAGTTTAAATGATCCTCAATATATAAATTACATCTTATAAGCACATAAAAATAAGTTTAGAGAAACATGTAACGTCACCTTCTTATAGTTTCTGGAATGGAAAGTAGATGAGGTCCTTCAGGCCATCCAAAGTGACTGAACCATGTCTCAGCTGCATTTACAACCTTCTGAAAGAATTTATACGCCTTTGATCCTTCTTCAGGAAAAAACTGTTCCTTTTTCTCCTCTTTTTCTAAACAGCTATCTGTCTGCGGTTTTTCACCTGCATCCACATCTTCACATATTAGTTCCATTCCTAAAATTCATATTTGTTCATAAAATGTGATTACTTGGCTATAAAGTAAAATATTCTGTCCATTATTGGTACTTTTAAATGAAAGCAAAGGAAATTCATTTTATGAAGTATCCTATGTACAATTTCTGAGTCTATTTACTGTATCTTATTAATAAAATATGCTTGTCTTGAAATATAAAATTTTTTTTTTAGTTTTATGAGTTTCAAAAAGAAAGGAGTTGCACTTGCTTTTTACCATAATGGTATGTGAAAATACTCCTCTGAATAGGAGTCTTGCCATTCATTTTGAAGTACATATAACAAATGTCATGTTATCTTTCAGCTTTGCATACTACACAAAATTAAATCTTACATGTAAGGCCTACAGAATGAAAAGAGTGGTATCAGGTTCAAAATAACTAAATAACTTTCTCTCTGAATCAAACACTTCAATAAGACAAATATTTTTGACTTAAGATTTTCAAATATAACAAAATGATTCCAGGATGTTTTCCATCAAAATATCTGCTTTTCAAATGGCCCAAAAAAAACCAAAAAAGCAGACTCACTAGAAAGTTCATAGTACTTCAGTTGTTTTGGTCTATTCAATAAGAAGAAAACCTTCCATATGATTACTACCTAGAGAAAGGATTTGTTGTGGTTCGGATCTGGAGTGTCCCCCAAAAGTCTCATGCATTTTAATGTTATGGATTGTCTATGGAGCCATGTAATGTTGGTGGATTGGGGTCTGGCCTGGAGGGGTGGACTGCAGTTGTTGGGATTAGGGGCGTGTGAGTTAAGACTAAGGGTGTGTGATTTAAGTCTAAAGGCATGTGACTTAAGACTAAAGGCATGTGAGTTAAGACTAAGGGTGTGTAGTGGCCACACCTTCGATACCCAAATGCAGGAGAGACTAAGACTGGGACTTCAAGTAGTCTCTATTAGTCTTGCATGCCTGCCTGTTGGTGATGTCCTGAGAAGCTGCCTCCACCTTTCTGCCTCTGCCATGTACTTCAATTGCTGCCAACCACCCCTGAATGGACTGTGACCATCTGAACCTGTAAGCTAAAATAAACCTCTCCTTTCCTAAACTTGTGCGTGTCGGGTATTGAGTCACAGCAATGAAAAAGTAACCAAGACAGGATTATTTGAGCATTTAAAGTGGGCTCCTATATTTATGCTCTCTGCTTCCTAAGATACGCAAATCTGACGCAAGCTAACTAATAAAATGACAAACCCTTAGTTCTACAGACCCCCACGGATATGGGTACAGAGAGTGCCTGCCATGTCAGGACAAGTGTATAGAAGTTTCACATTATATTTAATTTTGAAGTAAATATTTCTGTAACATCTCTGAGAAAACACATAGGTCACTACTCCTGGCTTTTTGTACTAAGTATTTAACAAATGGAATTTTTCATGCACATCTAGGCTTTGGGTAAAGTACTGAGACATGAAGGGGACCACACATCAAGACACCTTGTGCTATTGTGAATTAAAAGAAAACTCCCAAAGCAGATGACTCACTTTCTACTAATAACACATTCGTGTGATTTTTCACGAATTTCCTCCTTGAAAAGCCCATCACTTACAAGAAAATAAACAAATCACATCATACACTGGATTGAAGAAGTAAATATGTGCCACATACCTAGAAATAAGTTTCCCTTTGTAGGTTCAGTCTTTTTAAACTTAGTAGTAGTGGCTGTAGGGAGTAATGTGGAATTCTTGCTGGAAATCAAAAAACTCCCTCCAGTCTGTGCAGAACGTCCGGCTACATCTACAAATGACATATCCACAGTCAAAAAAACATTTGTGGAACTTATTACCAACTCTTTACTAGAATTTCATAGTTAGATCTAACTACCCACTATACATCAAATAAGATAAGGTAATAGAAAGGGTGGTATGATATTCTAAGTTGAACAAAGTTTATGTGATAAAGCAATTTTTACACTGCATCAAAGTTACTGAGGAATGATGGGTTCAAATTAAGCATACACAAAAACATGGAAAACATTTTAAATGATTCTACATATGGTTTTGAATAGGTTTCCCAGGAGTTAGACATATTTGAAGGAGAGAGGGAGAAAATAAGAAACATGATTAAAATACAAGAAAAAACTCTCAAGCTGAGCAGTGAAAATTAAAAACTTGACAATCTATGCAGATGGAACTGTTTCCCCACTCATTCCTTTCCTCTGGGACTTTATGACCCATCCTGGCATGTGCCTGGCATCTTTAGCGTTCCCTCTTCGTTAGCTTCTTTTCTATTGTTCTTTACTGTTTTCTTCTACTTTCTGTCTTCTCGATTATTCTATTTTTCTGCTTATAATACTTTTTAAAATCAAATCTTTCTCTTTTTTTTTTTTTTTTTTTTGCTTGTTTTAGTTGTCTTGCAAGGCTGAGGATTTCACCAAAGGTTTTGGGCATGCTAAGCAAGTACTCCGTGATTGAAACACATCTCCCCACCTAATCTATTAATTTTCAATTGGTACATAACAAAAGTATTTTATTGGGAAGAGCATGTTATCTTAAATACAAATACACTGTGTAAAGGTTAAAGCTAATTAATAAATTAGTTAATCCACAAGGCTATCAGTGTTTTGAGAGAGAATTCATAACATTCTTTTTATTTATATTTTTAAGAATGCAATGTTATAAACTATAGTCATCTTATTGTACAACCAATCTCTTCAAATTATTCTTAATTGTAATTACATATCGTTTGGTCTTAGCATCTCTCACAATTTCACCTGTAGCATCTCACAATTGATCTTCCGACTACTTCCTCTCTCATCTTAATTTTAAATCTCAACAACTGCTTCCTTTCTAATCACTGACATTCAAAAGCCACACGTTTACACTATTATAGAATAAAGCAACTGGCAATATGGCCCTGAACCTCCATATTCTGCCTAGTGTCACCCAACCCATGGCAATGCTTTTGCTATACTGCCATTTGCCCAAAACAACCTTGCCAAGATCATTAATGAGGCACTACACATGGCAACTCCTTTATACAGTCACCGCAGACTCCCAACATCAGCAATAACCTCTGTACCATGCCCAACATTTCAGCTCTCAATGAACTCTAAATGCACCTTCTTTCTAATTCTATTTGTTTATTTACCAGTATTTCTTGTGGTACTGGGATTTGGGATTCGAACCCAGGACTTCTGCAATGAGGTACATTCTCAGCCCTTTTCATGTTTTATTTTGTGACAGGATCATATTAAGTCACTTAGTTGCCCAAGCTGAAACTGAAGAGGCAATCCTGCCTCAGCCTACCAGAATGCTCAGAATACAGGCATGCATCACCATGTCCAGCTCTCCTTTTTAATTCTTTATGTATCTTTTACTAAATTAACAAATTTGGAAGTTAGGAGACACTGTCATATTCAACTCTTACCGATAAGCTTAGCTCTTGGAAATAGAAGATGTTTAATCAAACTGTTAAGTTCACCTTATTTATACAAGTTGGTTTTGAACAGCAGGAACCTATAGTGACACTTAGAAAGAAATCAGTCATTAATAACTTACCATCCTTTAAAATAATGTTGCTGTTGTTAAGATAAGTTGCCAAATATGGATAAATAGTAAGAATGCAGTTTTCTGCAGTTGCAGTAACTGGAACTGAATACCTAAAATGACAATATTTTATTTCAAGTAACATTTTCAAATGCACTAAACAACAATAAACTATTTCTAAGTATCTCAGATAATGCTAAGACAAATTTTTCATCATTTCTCTCCACTTACTTTATTTTTGCAAACCACCTACTATACACACACACACACACACACACACACACACATCTTACATGTTTTTAAAAGTTTACTTTTAAATATTTCAGCAAAGATAATACATTTCACTTTCAAGTGTGCCCTAGAACATAGATTCCAACTGTGAACATTTAAAGACACAGACTCGACACTTTAAAGCTGAAATGGCTTCAGAGTTAATTTGCTTATACCAATAAATGTTTAAATGATATAGTTTACCTAAAGACACTACCATAACTGCCATTATAGAAACAAAAATGTTAGTTTTGTCTTAATAGGGACTACTGAAGGTGAAAAGAAAAATGAAAAGAAAAAAAAAAACAAGAGAAAGGAAAGAAAAAGAAAACAAAACAAACAAAACAAAAAAATAAGCACTCCTGTAGCAAATGTTGTGGATGCTCTTCCCAATGAGCCACTGGAGTAGCTCAAAACCAAAAGATTCTTGGAGTTTATCTTCCCTAGATCAGGCCCATAACCAACACCGATGTAGTATGGGGAGTTCCACATCCTAGTTATCTTGCCTGAAACAGGAAAATAAGCCAAAAAAAAAAAAAAAAAAAAAAAAACCTCGACTAATACCTTCATCCCACAGAACAAAACAGAATGAGGCTGATGTTGGAATTTTAACTTAAATCTCATACTTTTATGACTCTGTTTTGCATCTAACAGCCTTGTATTTATTCTTCATGGGCCCACTTCAATATATCACATACCCCTAACCCTTAATTTAAAACGCAGCTACCAAAAAAAATAAATAAATAAAACAAGGCAATAATATTTTCATATGAAATATTGTAAAATGGTAAGAAATTAAGGAAAACACAGCTGTAAACAAAACGCTACTCAAAAAACAAAGTTGGAATAAATATACCTATGTTCAGTTTTTTCTCTTAAACTGAACTGAATTAGTTGAAGATTACATTTGTTTTTTAGAATTTCTTTAAAGAAAAAAAGTAAGAAAAAATGTAAAACTATTAATAACTAACATATATAAAATTAACCACACTCTTCCAGGGAGTACATACTACACAAACTACAAGTTAGACAACACTGGAGTATAAAATGGCACTCAGATATTATGGGTTTTGATTCTGTTTGATTCTGTGACTGATATAGAAAGGTTCCACCAGGCAATAATCAGGATAAACATTCTTTACAACAATAATGTTAATGATATGATGTGGTTGTTGGTGAAACCAGCCTTGTATTATTTGTAGCAATGTTTGTCAGTATCCGTGAGTGATACTGAGTTTAATCATTTTGTTATGGTGGTATCCACCAGATGTCTCAATTTCTCTTTCACAGCAACATTTCAAAATGCACATATCATAAAATCCACCCTTTTTTCTTGTCTAGAGAAATATTAGATTAAATGGTGACACTGTCTTTCCAATGAGTTACATCTCTAGCCTTTTAAATTTTCTTTTTAAAATTCTGAGACAGTATCTCGCTAAGTCACTACATTGCCCAGACTGGCTAGAGTTGAACTTGCAATTTCTTAGCCTCAGACTTTCAGAATACTGAGATTTCAAGTGTCAGCCACCGCAAACTCCATCTTTGTAAGTCGTGCAATAAAGTGTGTTATCTTAAATATACTCATAGAACTGCATACCATCACTACTATGTAATTTTAGAATATTTTAATCACCCATAAATCAAAACACTCTTTACATGTCATCTCCATTCATCCTTGCCCCTAGACACTGGAAACTATTAATCTATCTTTTGTCTGCAGGGTTCGATTATTTCAGAATTTCCCTTTCAGAAATTACTAAAATATCAATAGATAAAATTTTAGAGTATGTGGATATTTCCTTCCCTCACCAACCTTTCATATATTGATTCTGAATTCATGATGATCATTTGTAATTCATTAAATTAGTGTGGAAAGTATTCCCCTTGCTCGTTAGCTGAATAATACTCTAATCATGTAACTAATTATTTCTCTACCATGAATAGAGTCACATTTGTCTGTCCAATGTTTTAGGCATGAAACACTGAAACTTCATGTTATATTCCTGAGATAAATGGCCTGGTAATTACAAAATTTTATGATATTCCAAGAGCACCAAAACACTGAGGTGAGCAGTCAAAACTATGGCAAGAACTATAAGAAAAAAAGTTAGGTTATTATTTTGTGCTTATCACCTTACTAGATTCTACTCTTATCTGTAGTATTTGAAGGCAGATGTTACGTTCATTCTAAAATGGTGCTGGGAAAACTGGTCATCCACACTCAGAAGAATGAATCTGGTCACACACCTACCACCATGCACCAAAATCAAATCAAAGTGGATCAAAGACCTAGACATTAAAAGTGAAACACTGAACCTCCTAGAAGACAAATTAGGCAAATATCTAAATATCTGAATTTTTATAGTGAATATACATTTCTTTTACTTAAACGCTTGATTTTCTATGCATAAATAAGTTTTGCAAGCAAACACTACAGTCGTGAGGAAATTTCTTGATTGATCAGTTTACATTTACTACTAGTAAGGGGCAAGATAGCCAAGCAATGCCTGAGGAAGTTGAAATGGATGAGGCTGTACAAAGAGGCAGCTGGTGGCCGAATGCATAGGGATCACCTTCTAGGAACTCTGTGAAGGGAGCCATTGGGCAGGTGCCCATACTCACTAAGGGAGATAGACAGAACCAATACCTTTAAAAGACACACAAACAGTAATTTATGCAATGAGCATGAAGGTAGTATTGCCCCAGCAGCTGAATACGGTAATACTCCAACGGACTTAAAACTAACTCTGACTCATTCTCTGTTAATTTTCTTTGTGACAAAGTTTCTCATCTATTAAAAAGGAACAATGTATTTGCAACAGCTATGCTTAATATATTTCAGAATGTACTAGAAACTAACTCAAAGGTGCTAAGTGTATTCCTCACAAAAACCAAGCTGTGCATTGAATAAAACATTAAATACAATCAGCTTCCATTATTTCTCATTTTCATTATATTGGAAGATTTTTTTAAACAATAATTTCAATGTAAGTGATTGCCAATATCTATTCTAATGAGAAAGGAAAACAAATGTTACTATGCACCAAAAGTGCCTGTGAGCTCATGGAAAGGTTAGTAAATTACTATGATATATACGTGTTATACACACACACGCACACACACACACACACACACGTAAGGTTAATAAAATTAATGGCCATATATTCTAAGACTAAAACATCAGATTACACATTAATATATTTTTCACTGGAAAAATTTTAGTACATTTGTAAACAGGACTGTATTATCTATAAAAACTTAAATTATATGAATAATACAGTAAGAAGAATATAAGGATTATAATTTTTCATTAAAAACTCCAAAAAGCATTAATTTATCTGTATGTAAAAAGTTATTACACTTGTTTTTTTCAAAATATCTACATATCTTAAAGATGCACAGACAAAAATGGTAATTTATGCTACAGACATGAAGGTGGTATTGCCCAATCAGTTATATATATACACACATACAAATACATACATACAAATATCTGTATCTATATCTATCTATCCATAGTCTTCAAATCCTCAAAACCAGAAATTTGCAAAAATAAAAAATAGTGTGCATGCTTATTTGTTTTTAAAATCAAGGATTTTGCTAAACTATCTCATTCATGATGAGAAATACGAATTTTGCTGGTTTTGAGTAGACAATGATGCAGTACTCAGGAGTTTGTGTGCCAAGTAATTCCTAACTGCAGTCACTTTGGTGGCAGCTTTGATTTTAATGACACTGATGCTTCAGAACACCAGATCATCACAGACATGTAGGAAGGACCCCTGCTCTTGATGCCATTCAAATTATGATAACTATTTTATTGAATACATGAATATATTTGATATATGAAAGGTGATTTTTAAAATAGCATCTTAAAATAGTAATAAATAACATAATTTAAAAGAGAACTATATATAAACAAAGATCGTGAGAAAACCTGGCCAGGGCAGGACTTCACCCTTAAGATACTAGGACTTGAGTAGTTTCAAAAGCTAGAAAGAATAGCTTGAGGCAGCTCAGGCTGCTCCTCAAAATGACGGCTGCTCCTCAAAAGACAAAAAGACAAAAAGTATTTCAAGCTTTTAGCATAGGTGAGGATGTGCACTTTATGCAGTTGAATATTAACCCTGATTTTAGTTCAATCTTCTCTACTAAATATCCCTGTGCTATTCTTACTGCATACTTCACACAAAAATTGTGGCTTGATAAACCACCAAAACCTTCCTATTCAAGTAACGAATTATATACATGACAAAGTCAAACTTGAAAATAATTTAATTTAGGTTCCCCTGTAAATTGACCATAGCAGAGCAATAATTTTCTAGGATTGAAAAGGTAAACCGAAGCCAAGTTGTGCAATAGAAATAGTGATAATTGACCTCCAATCTAAATTCTCTCACATTACAGTGGGTGAAAGTACACAAGGTAAATGACATAGTAGTGCTCCAATTGCATCTGCAAAAATGTGAGACTGTACTTCACAATAGATTTTAAACAGTGTTAGGTACTGCATTAGGACAATATCAAAGCTTCCTTAAAAGAACAGTATTTTCTAGTGATATTTTCTGCCAAATATGTTTCACTGCTTAATCTCGTCTGATGGCACTGTCCCTTATTCACTTTTTCTTAGGCCACACAAATTTTACTGGGCACCTAAGTTACTCGGGTTTTTTTTTAAAAATACAGATACTGATTCACAGATCTGGAGGGGGACCTGAAATACCTTTCAAACAAGGTGAAAGTCTGCCCCCAGACTAGCAACCTCGACAACAGATGGGCACTGAGCTGCAGCTCACATGCTCTACTCTGCCTTCACTGAAACACGATCTGAATAACATGAGCTCGGAATCTGCTTTATGAAGCTCACCAGGTGAGTTACAGGCAGAATAAAACTTGCGAGCAACTTTTCTGGAGCAAAGGCTTTCAAGTTTGGCTTCACATTAGAATTAGCTGGGAGCATTTAAACTTTCCCTTCCCAGGTGACCCTCCAGGGAAATTATATCAACTTTCTCAATGGTAAGAAGAAACGACGGAGTATTATTCAGCCATAAAGAAGAATTAAATGCTGTTATTTACAGGAAAATGAATGAAAACAGAAGGGAGCATGTTAAAAAAATAAGCCAGACATAAGACAAGTATTACATGTTTTCTTACATATGTGACAAAAAACAACAACAATAAAAACAAAAGCAAAGATGACCAGAAAGTAGAACTATTTGTGTTTGGGAAGGGGCTCAGGAGGAGGGAAAAAATGTGGGTAGGAAGACTAAAAGAAAAGAGACATGATCAAAGCTTGATATACATATGTCTGAGAATGCTGCAATAAAACATATCAATGTGTCCAATTAATAATACTACTGATTATATTAATTAATAAAAAAGAAGTCACCTGTAATATAAACCTTCCATGTGGTTCTAATGCCCACCCAAAGTTGAGAACCACCACAGTGAAATGACAAAACAGTTGACTCTAAATAGCAACCCTCATGTACATTTGATAGAGGTCATTTAGAATTATTTATTTTTATTACATTTTAATTTTAAGTTATTAGTGTGTATTCTCTGTTATAATAGTCAAATTCTGTCTCTATTTTAAATTTACCTAATTTAATTTTGGGGACCCAAATCCTGGAAAAACATATAATCTATATTGAAAATTTTAGAAATGCGTTAAATATTTGTAGGATTAAAAAATGTACAGAAGACCTCACGGTCATGACGTGCTTCATGTTTAATTATGAACCCTCAATTGTGTTTACTATTTTCTCAATGACACAATGTTAATCCAAGTTAATCCCAGGTTACCTGAAGCATGTATTTTTAATCAATCCTTGACTCCACAAGCTTGTAGATTAATCACAGGAAAATATGAAGTGTTGTTTAGTTTTCTTAGAATTCCTATGAGATAAATCACTCAAGACTGACTTCCATTTTTCAGCAAGATCTATCTAAATTGACAGCGAGGCTGTGAATTTATAAGTGGAAGTAGCACCATTTCACTCTGATAATTACAAAGATGTAATGTTTCTCCTCAGACTGGAGTAGAAATTATGGTACAAAATGGTGCCTCATCATCTTTTCCTGTCCATGCAAAGTAAATTGTTTTGCAATAAAGGAAAAAATGCTTTCTAGATCCTTCTATTTGACAAATAAAAAAATTTATTTCCAAAGTCATTATATTAAGTGCTTCTCCTTTGAACAACTGATAATGGCTAGAGGAGCAAACCATAAACATTATTGCTCACTGTGAAGTGCAAAGGAATATATATTTAAATATCTTACCAGTTATCATTTCCATCATGGAAAAGAAGATTGCTGAAAAATGATACAGGTTTAGATGATTTGAAACTGACGTGGCAGATGATCTCATTATTAACTCCGCTTTTAGAGCCTATGATGGTTCTGCCTTTTGGAAAGGTCACAGAAAGAGGGTGGATCCCATCATCATTGAGAAGTCTTACTGTGGGTATCTGGAAACTTACAATTGAATTTCTGTTTAAAGTGAAAAAAAGACAGTTTACTTTAAAATACCAGTAATTAATTGTATTTGAATGTTCATTTCTTTAATAACTTGAAAGATTAAAACAAATACTTGTAATAATATACTTATTATTAACCGTATCTTTGTATTTTTTATTATCAGTTGCATATTACTTTAACCAACAAGTAAAGATTTAATCTCCTTAACTCAACTTGAGACCATCCTGCTTAGCAAAGTGAGTCAAACTCAGAAGGAAAAATATTATATGGTTTGTGTAATACGAGAAACCCAGAACACAGGCATTTCATAGAACTAAATGGGTGTGATAGTAGGGACTGGGGGTGAAGGAAGGAGGAGCAACAGTAAGTGGGGAAAAGGGATTGCAATGTTGTGATAATATATGTGTACAAAATACTCAAGCTCAATGTAACCACTGCATACCACGTATGTATATACTAATAAATATTAGGAAGAAAATTTTTTAATGTCCTTAAACAAGACAGGTAAAATACTTGCTTACATTCAAAGTGCTTAGTAAAGTGTTAAGTATGTTTTGACAATAATTTATAAAAATCATCACTTTAATAGTTATAAAATCAGTTTATATACACATAATAACCTTAGTAGATGTACACACATACATAAACTTTTAGATTTGGATACTATTAACCATATACCATGGTAAGTTCTTAATTATTACTACTTAAAATTCCAATGTTTACATTTCATTAAATATCTGCAATTTATTTAGGCAATCTAAAATATAGACTTCCAATAGTACATATTATAATGCAGTAATTATTTTAAGCATAGTACTACTTATAAATTTAGTGAGAAATGAATATTAAATATTATTTTATTTCAATGTTTTGATGTTTATATTTTGTAGCACAAAGTAATTCAAGAACACTATTATTTCCTAAGGAACACAGGTTAGTGTCTGCTTATAGGATAAGGTCTTGAAAGAACGGCAAATCCAAGAATCACACTGATGTCAGAGGGCTCTGCTCGCTCACACACTGAGTGGCAGTCTGAGCAAGCCTCACGGCATCAGCAAGCACACATCATACACTGCATGCCAAATGATGGAAACTAAAGACTGCACTATGCTCTTCAACCAATGTACTTCTGACAATTACAAAAAGTTTACCTGTGGACCTCGGAACACTCACTGCAAAGTGAGGACTGAACTAGCGAAGGTCTAATGTGGTTACTGGGTATAAGGGCCTACAAAACGAATGCATAGAGGCAAGTAACACTGGTCCCTAAAACCTCACAGTCTGTACAACAGGACAGTTACTCATTTTGCTATTTCTATATATTTATAAATGCATGTGTACTTCTGAATAAAATGATTTTTGTCATAAAGGATAATCAGTATATTCAGTTTTCCTCGACTTTCCAAAAAATTTATGTCAGCATTTTATGACTTCTGACTCCACTATCTTACAAGCTGGAGTTCACCTACCTCATAACTAAAGAGTATCAATTTACACATATATAGAAAATTACCTGTTTATCCGTCACAGAAAATCTGTGCAATTCCCAGATTTTTCTATTATAAAAAACACTATAATGAATAATCTTAAGCATAGTTTGGAGTACAGACGTGAAAGAAGTTTTCCAAGAAACATTATTAAGTGAAATTGCAGGGCTATGAGGCATGAAAACATAACATTTTTCACAAAATTATCTCTAGTTTGTCACTGCGACTACTTTACCTTTTTAATTTTTGCATACCTAATAAAGGCAAAATGCTATCTCATTGCAATTTCCAACTTCTAGCTGAAAATTTACAAACAGATCAATTATATGTTTTAGTATTTGGTTTCGATTTATAAATCAATCCACTTTAAATAAATACATATTAATTATGTTTGTCAAAACTTCCATTGAATTATCTGATAGTTTTCTGATCAATTTTTATCAGTCGCTTATTTTATGTTCTCATAGCAATTTATTTTACTGTCAGGATGATTTTACATCTTAAGAAATCTTTGCCAAAACACAGAAATTTAAATTATATTCTATATTTCTTTTTTACTTTGCCTTTAATTCTTCAATTTTTAACGGACATCTGTACTTTGTATGAGATAGCAATTCAGTCTGAAATACCACAGTCATTCAATTAATCCTCAACTATTTACAGAATAGTAACTTTCCTCCAAATATATTGAGTATTACCTTCATCACAGATCTAGTATCATTTATGTATGGGCTTTTTCCAACGCTCTGTGGTCTATTCTTTTGGTTATTTTCTACATCTTTGAACTAGCACATTGGCTTACTCCTGCTATTTGGTATGTGTCTTACTCACTTTCTCTTTGCTGAGACACTAATCCTGACACCATAGAGGACAAAAGGCTAATTTTAGCTCACAGTTTCAGGTCTCAGTCCATAAATGGTCATCTAGTAATGGTGGAAAGGCATGGCATGGAGGAAAGTGACTCATCCTATCACAGCCAGAAAGCAGAGACAGAGCAGAGTAAATGGAGGCAAAAATATATCCTCCCAGGCCATGCCCCCAGGAATCCATCCCTCTAGCCAGGCCCCACCTCGTCAATATATTACACCACTGATAAGTATACTGCCTTCATGATCCAATCGCCTTCCACACATTGAGGCTTTGGGGAGACATTTCAGATTCAAACCACACCAGTATGGTTTTTCTACCTCAGATTGGGTTTGGCTATTGACGGCCTTTGACTATTTCATGTATGACAGAGAATTGTACCTGTTAATTTAAATTAAAAAACTTCACTTGAAACTTACTGAAGTTTCACTGAAATAATGACACTTCCTAACTCATGAGTCATTTAAATCTTTTCTTCAATGACTTTTGATTACCTTATTAACACAGAAGACAGGCTGTATGATGTTAAAACCTTTTGAGACTTGAATTATGTAAAATCAAGTGCTGTCATTTTTTTGCAAGTAACTTATACTAGTTAAAGAAAAATGTACACTCTCTAATTATATAATGTCCTCTTATACCAAAATAATGCTACTTGTTAAAATAATTATACGTGTTAAGATAGTTTGTCTTCTGGACCTATCAGTATTGAGATAAATACTTATTGAAACATTATACAGTGATATGAGTTGAGGCAATTTTTTTGTTGTTAATTCAATTTGGGATTCAAGTATTATAAGACTGTTCTGTGTGCACACTTTCAAAATTTCAATAGCTTCCAAGTAAATTACAACATTTATATTTAATGATTATTACATGCTTTTTTATGCTTAATAGTGTGTGAAGCTAATATTCCATATCACTTATATATTGCTTATGTTTCCATGGTTTTTTTAATCATTTCGTTTGAATGGTTCTCAAGTAAATATGGTTTGCTCTTCTGTGGACACACAGCAATGTGTCAACATGACATATCTGTCACAATGTGGAAGAGATGTTATTGGGACAACACTAAGGATGTTGCTAAGCATTTTACATGTTATTTACTTTGACATAATTTTAACTAATCAGAGTAGCTCATTCATATTTTATTTTTTACATTCTATTTAGAGTTCCTAAAATAATTTTTGTTTCATTTTCTCTTGCTCTTTTTAGAGTCTTTATCTTTCTCTTTCATTTTTAAAGTTAACCAAAGTTTTGTTTGTTTATGTACTGTTTGGGTATATCTGGATCTTCTTCGTGTTACTGAATGCCGATAAAATTTTACTTTGTTACTTAAATTTTTAATTTAACATTTTTACATTTACATATCACATTCTTTTCCCCTTCTGACCTTCTCACCCACCCATTTTCCCTTTCCCTTTCCACAAAGTTTACCTTACTTTCTTCCTTACCTCTTAAATATTTATGGTTTCATTTTCTCATATTAGAAAAAACATATGATTTTTAACTTTCTGAGTCAGATTCACTTCACTGAGCATAATTATCTCAAGGTGCATCCATTTTCCTACAGATTATTCAATTTTTTACATTTTTCTTATTTTATTTATATCTATATATCCGATACATAATGTTAACACTGAATTTAATATCTGTGAATATCTCACATTGAAACTAAAAGCCTTTCCCCTCTTACTTTTTGACCCTCTTCCCTACATCCCCCTTTCCCTCCCATTTAGTTCTACAAAATGACTGTATTCTGGGCGGGGGGGGGGGGGGGGTCGGAGTTCTCATATTAGAGAAACCATTTGGTGTATAATCATCTGCGTCTGACTCACTTCACTGAGAATGATGGTCTCAAGTTGCATCCATTTACTCACAAAAGCCTCGAAAGCGTCTGTCTTTATAGACAAGTAGTACTTCATTGTGTACATACACCATGATTTATTAAATCATTGATCCGTTGATGATTACTTTTGGTGTCTTTCACATTTTAGCTACTGCTGTGCTGCTACAAACATGTGTATACATATATGTCTTTTATATGATGCAGTTAACTCTTTTTGGAGAGAGTCCCAGAAGAGGTATTGCTAGATCAAAGTGATGCTTATTTTCAGCCTTTGGAATTATTTCCATGATGCCCTCCATTGTGGTTATACCAATTTACATTCCGACTAGCAGTGTACAGCCTCACCAGTAATGATTGCTGTTAGAGTTCTAGATACACGCCATTTTCTTTGGGGTTAGGTGATATCTCAGTGAAGTCCTGATTTGCATTTCTCTAATGGCTAAGGATGTTGAACATCATTTCATGGTTTTGCTGGCCATTTGAGCTTCTTCCACTGAGAACTCCCCATTCGTTTCCAGTGTACATTTTTAATCAAGTCTTTAAACTTGAAGGGTATATTCTACTTTGATTTCATGTATATTATAGATATTAGTGCCTATCTGAGGTTAAGTGATGAATTTTTTTCATTCTGGAAGTTCTCTCTTTACTCTGTTGATAATTGCCTTTGCCGTGCAGAAGCTTTTTAATTTGAAATAATCCCATTTGTTGATTTTGGAGGGTGTTTTTTTACATTGGTGTATTATTAAGAAACTTCTTGCCTATGCCTATGTCTCTCAGATTTGTGCCTAATTTGGCTTATAAAACTTTAATAACTAGAAGACTAATCTTCTTTGATTTTGGTGCATGGTGACAATCATGTGTCTAGATTCATTCTTCTGCAAGTGGATATTCAATTTTTCCCAGCACCATTTGGTGAAAAGCCTATCCTTTTCCTACTGTAAGCTTTTCGCATTTTTATCAAAGATCAGGTAGTGGAGGGTACTTGAGTTTGTCTCTGCTTCCTCAGCTCTGTTTCCCTGTTTGACCTGTCTGTTTTTGTGACCATATCATATATTTTTATAACTGTTATTTTGTAATTTAACTTGATTTTTAAAGTGATAATGCCATCTTCACTGTCTTGTTAACTCTAGAATGCTTTGCCTACTGTAGGTCTCCCTGGTTCCATATGAATATATTATTTTTTCAATTTCTGTGAAAAGATGTTGGTATTTTGATAAGAATTGTATTGAATCTGTACACCAGTTTTGGCATTACAGTTATTTCTAGTTTTATTCCACTATAATCTGAGAGTAAGAAAGGAAGCATAATCAATTACTTCAATTCCTTTGTGCTTGTTGAAATGAGTCATACGTACTATAATAAGGTCTATTGTATAAAACGGTCTGTGTGTTATTGAGAACAAAGTGCATTCTGTTGATGTTGGTTGAAATACTCTGGAGATACCTGGTAAGTCCAAATTCCTGTAGTATTGTTAAACTGTAGTATTTATTTGATTTTCTATCTAGTTAACCTGTCCATCTGTGGTAGTAGAATTTTAAAATCCGCTACTTACATGGTTTTTCAAGTCCAATAGTTTTTGTTTTACATAATTTGGTGCTCCAGATTTGGGAGTATTTATACTGTTAATTGTGATTCTTCCTGTAGTATTGTTTTCTGATCCAGTATATAGTGACCATCTTTGTATCTCCGTAATTATTTTGAAGTCCAACGTGTCTGAGAATGGCATAGCTAACCCTGCTTGTTTCTTGGTTCTGTTATATGGAGTACTGAATTCCATTCTTTCATTTTTTTTCAGTCTATGTGTTTCCTTATGGATAAGTGTGTCTGTGGTAAGCAGCCAATTGTGGGTGTTTGCTTTTTGATCCAGTCAACCAGGCTGTGTCTTTTGACAGGAAAGTTAAGAGCATTACCACTCAGTGTTAATATTGTGGCATATTTGCTGTATCTTGCCATCATTGGTATGCCTTGATGCTATTTTTTTGAAATACTCTCTTGTCCATTCATATGCTTCCTTCTATTGTTTCCTTTTCTCTGGGATCTTTCATGTCATTGGGCTTTCTTTCACTGTCTAAGCTTCGTTTAAATATTTTCTGCAATTCTGTTCTAGGGAATGTGAATTTCTTTAGGTTTATATCATAAAAACTTTAGCTTCTCCCTCTAGTGTGACAGATAATTTTGCTGGATATAGTCATTTATGTTCTCTTAGCCATTGGAAAATATCTATCCAGGATCTCCTGACCTATAAGGTTTGTGCTGAGAAGTCTGAAGTTATCCTGATAAGTTTGTCTTTTAAGTTATCATGTTTTTCTCTTACAGCTTTTAATGTTCTCTCTTTGTGCTGTGTCTCTCACATTTTAATTACCATGTGTTGTGGGAATGGTCTCTGCTGGTCAAAGTTGTTTGGAGTTCTATATGCCTGCAGTAGTTCAATGTATATTTCTCTCCTTACATTGAAATAATTTTCTTAGATAATTTCAGTGAACAAATCCTTTAAGACTTTTATTATATTCTCAGTTTTCTCCTGCACTCCCATAATTCTGAGGCTGTTTTTCTTTCAGTCATCCACTAGCTGTTGTAACCAATCTTTCTCTTTTTTGTTTCTTTGACTGTTTTGCGGGGATTGTCACTGACCATATGTTCCAGTTCATCTGCTTTATCTTCAAGATCGGATAACCTATCTTTGAAGTTTTCAAGCTGGTTACTTATTTAATCCTGTGTTTTTCATATCATGGAGTTCAGCTTTCACTGTTTCTATATCTTTGTTGAACTGTTCCCTAAGTTCTTGAATTGCCTTCACTATCTGTTTGTTTCTTCTTTATATTTCTCTGGCTTATTAATGGCCATTGTTTCTCTGAGTATATCCACTTTGAACTCCCTATGCATCTTTTTTTATGTCCTGGTTAAGCTTCTTGGTACATAAATAAAACACTTTTTTTTTAGCTTTATTGTCTGTATTTTCTGCTGCATCAAGATCCCTACTATCAGTTTCTAGGGCATCAGGCCTTTTTCTGGGTGCTTTATCACATCGTATCTCCATGGATCTGTTCCAATGAGTTAAAGCTCAGTTATTATTGATGAACTCTGTCTCTATTAAGAGATTCATTTATTAGACTACTTCTGCTTTAAGTGTTTCCATAAATTCATTGATGTTTTAGAATATATGACTGTGTTCAATTTAGCAGTTAATTTTGAAGGTATTATAAATGTCCAGGCTTCGAGACCTTAAGCTTCTCCACTCCATGGTCAAGGAGGAACAGAATACAGAACTATATATGGCCCAGAGACAAAATATTTGCTAGCTATGAGGGATTTGAAGACTATTATTGTCAATATTGTCACAATGAACAAAGATCTGCATTTACAATACTATCTAATATTAACAACTTATTGGTAGAGCCTAGTAGCTAATATATCATTATAACTATACTACCTCCAACATTAGTAGGTGCAACATACATTCACTACATAGGTAACTAAACATAGTACTAACTTATTTAACTATGGGATTAATATCAGCAGTATAACATGGACATTAAAATAATAAGAGTTGTATATTGCTTGTCTAGGCTAGTTCAAACTATTAGAGGTTGCTCAGTCTCATTAGGTGCACCCAGTATATCCTTTTCAGCAATGTGGCATATATTTGTGTCTATATTTATACTTCTTCCCACTAGCTATATATTTATATTAACCAAAAATGTACACACACACACACACACACACACACACACACACACACACACCATACCCACTTGGCCTTCTAATTAAGATCTAAACTACTAGTGATGGTTTCTACACACATTTTTGTTAGCTTATTAAGGGAATTTGTTCATGGCATCACAATATTATTTATAGCAATATATACACAAAGCTTACATTACTAATTGATTACTAGCTAAGTAGTATACAGATAATACATCTCTTCTAGTTTACATGGTTGCAAATTACTAATACTTAACAATTCTATTAATAGAGAAACTGGAGTAGGGGGAGAGCAGACTAAGATTAGGAGGTAGCTTTAGGTATGAAATAGAAAGTAGAAAAGTATTCATATGATACAGAAAAGCCCTGCATTATTCCTACTCCAAACAGAATAACAGAGTATAGCACTATAACTAATACTCACATGAGTTAAAGAGAGTTGTGGATGAAACAGAGTATAGGTTCCAGATCTTCATAAAGAATTATGAAAGAGAGCTTAGAGAGTTAATCAACGGAGGGGAAGATTCAGACACCAACTAATAAAGAAACAGAAAGTAGTAGAAAAGTAGAAGAGGAAAGGGAGCAGATAAAGAATAAAGATAAAGAAAAACAAAAAGGTAAAATTAAAGTCAGGAAGCCTAATCATTTGCATGAAAAAGAAACCATACCCAAAAATAATAGATAAAAAAGAATCCAAACAGAAAAAAAAGAAAAAAAAAAAAAAAAAAAAAAAAAAAAAAAAAAAAAAAAAAAAAAAAAAAAAAAAAAAAAAAAAAAAAAAAAAAAAAAACAAAATACATACTGACCAACTAACAAAAAAAAAAAAGAAGAAGAAGAAAAATCAATCACCTCCTATATTTTTTGTATGAAATGGATACTGGGCACTGGATCTCTGTCTGATAACATTCTATCCAGCTACTATTTCTGAAGATTTTCCAAATTTCAGTGCCCAGTCTCCTCACTAAAGCTCTCCCATCTGTCTTGGCTTCCATCCCACAAGGGTGGGGCTCTCCACAGTGCGAAGTACTCCCACTACCACCCCAGCCATTCAGGAAACTGGCAGCTTTTCTCTCCTCACAACTGTCTCTGGTGCCATTTTCTTCCTGGGTATTGTTTAAGATTGTCCCCAGAAATCTTGAGGAAGCCCGTCTGAGCCTTTTTTCACTCTAAAGAGGTCAGGCCCAGGCTCTCTTTTCAAAATAATGTATCTTGCCCATATCAATGCCTACTGTGGCTGCTGAGCCCTGGTTCTCCCAAGCTGATCTAGGCTCTAGGAAGCCTTTTCTAGGAGAAGCTAACAGTGCATCTGCAGTTTATACTATCTTCTGGATCATTTCTGGAAAATGGGGCTACTTTATCCTTTTTTTACATCACTCTGAGGCTCTCAGCTCCCGGGTTCCCTCTGTCTGGGGATGCTGGGGCTCATGGTGAAACATAGTCATCCTGGGACTGCTCCTGGAGTTGTAGTTTTTACCTATAATCTCAGTAATTAAGTTTCAATATATGGCAATGTTAAAGGAACTTTCTAGATGTATTTGTTTCCTGACAAAATTTATTTTGACTATATTGAAAATATTTTATTGTGCACGTGCATCAACTTTAATTAGGTGAAATGTTAAAAGGAGTCTGGAGGTCAGAGACAGAGAAGTCTGGTGGATCACATACTTTTGAACTTAAAATGAGTTAGAGTTTGTATGTTGTGAGTATATGAAAACACTGCTATGACTTAGGATGGACTCTGAGCTGAGACCGTCTCCAGCAAAAGAAAAAATGATGCCTCAAGCTATAATGACAAGGAAATTAATTACCTTAACAACTGAGATCTTGAAGTAACATGAGACTAAGATGAGACTGATGCTTCAGGCAGCACCTTGAGTTTTTCATGATGAAACACTAAGAAGAGATGAAATGAAGCTAACCTGGACCCATGACTTACAGAAAATTTGAGATAATGAATTCTTGCTGCGTGAGATACCAAATGCATGCTTTAAGGCACTAAATTTCTTGTAATTTGCTTTTATCAATAGAAAAGTAATATATTGAAACTTTCAACTTCATTTTTATTCCACAAAGGGAGACATACCTACATTTTCAAAAGAAAAAACAACTGAATATGAGATAACTAAGAGTTTTGTTTTTTTTTAAATGTTATTGTACAGTTAAACAGCTTAATAGTTCTTTTCAACAATAGAAACAAGTCAGCCATTACATTTACCTCTCACAGACACAAAGTTACACATAAAGAAGATGTGATGAACTTACGCTAAGTACTCACCTGAAATAGTTTTTTGATATTACTTTGACATCAATCCCCGTTGTTACATCCAAAGGCACAGGAGTTAAATGTATAAATGGTGGATCAAACATCAATTTCGGAGATTTTACCTCTCCAGTCAGACGTATCACTCTATAGCAAACTGAACTATCATTTAAGTACATGGGAACATCAACGGTGTATTTTCCAGGTTTTTCTAATAAAAATAGTGAAATACATTTTGTATTAGTTCATAATCACAAAATGTTTATATCAACCATACTCCATTAAATGTTAAAATGTACTACAATGTTACTTCTCAACTGGGCAAAATACAGCAACTGAAAACTGGATTTGGCTATGCTCAGGAACTTAAGACCTAATGAGATACTACTGAAAGGTACATATATTAAAGTATATCTTTCCTGGAAATGGAGATAGAAAATACATATAAATTGGGGAAGTAGTGGTATACAATGTCTTTTTAAAAATCGTTTTACGGGGCTGGGGGCAGTTCAGCAATGGGAACATTTGCACCATAGGAAGCTAGTCCCTGGGTTCAATCCCCTGGCACCACATTTCAGCTGAGCATGGTAGTACAGGTATAATCACAATACTCTGGAGTCTGAGACACAGAACTGCTGTGAGTCTGAAGCCAGTGCAGGCTACAACAGTCAGTTGAGGACCAGTCTGGATAACAGATTGTGACCCTGTCTCAAAAAATAAATAAATAATAAAAGTGTTTTACGTGCTTTTTTTGGGAACAAGTCCCATCCTTTCAGAACATATAGAAAAAGACAATGTTACACAAAAGCCATGGGATCCTAAGGGACTACTGAGACAGATGATCTGAGATAAAAGAAGTAGGACTTGTCCAAGAGTTTTAAGACTAGAAAAGACTGTATGGTTGACTAGCCAATTTCAGTGGCTCAGGAAAAACAAGGAAATCCTAAGTAACAGCTTAAACTTTAGAAAGACAGTTTGTGCTGGAGATCAGGGCGCAGCACAGCAACCTGCAGGTTAATTCATAAGGATACATTCCATCACAGAAATTGCCAACACCATTTCACACTGGAATTCACAATCATAGTGTCTGTGTATGATAAGAAAAAAACGTTACTTGGTGAATGTAAATTCAAGCTTATATTTTTGAACCTAAAAATGAGACACTGGTATAACCTTGCACAGAGTTGGGCCATTAATGGCATCAAAGAGAATCACAAGAGCAAAAGATGGGAGCATGCATGACAATGCAGGCTGATAGTCAACAGTGACACTGAGTCAGAAACAAAAGCAATGGGCTCCTTGAACTCATTAGACTCACCACTTTTCTCTATATCAGATGTTGTTCTTTTATCAAATCAGCCCATTATTTGATGAAAGTGTATGATCCTAGAAATAAGTGGTACCAATGAAGAGAGGAGAAGAGCATGAATACGAAAATACTAGGCTTCTGAATAACAACAAAAGTAAGTGCAGGAAAGCCTAAGCAAAAATAAGGATTGTATGTGCATCTTCACCTGACAGAATGAGTTTATTGCAATCTATGTATTTGAAACTCTATAAATATATAATTAACTTCATCTGATTAAATCATTTTGAAAACAAAATTATGAATTAATTCAAGAATTACACAAAGTTTTGACACTGACTAAATTCTGGATTTTAAAAGGGCTACCTAGAGATTACTTCCAGGTTTCATATTTTAATGAAAACACAGTGACTGAAAGGATATTTAAAAAGACTCAAATTTTGGAAAGAGATATGTACCCAATATCTGAGCACTTAAATATATAATAAGGTACACATAGATATGAAGAGATAGAACACGATACAGTGATAGTGAGTAGGCAAAAATCATTCAAAAAATCAATGAAGAAACAAGAGACTGAAACTACACTTTAGAAAAAATGGATCTAGTAGAGTAATACAGAATTTCCATCCCGAAACAGGAACATACACATCTTTCTCAAATGCACATAGAACATTCTCCCTGATAGTTCATATGTTAGATTATAAAAACAAGTCTGAAAGAAATCATATCAACTTTTTTTCTTGTATGAAACTAGAAATCAATAGTAGGGAGATTTTTGAAAATTCACAAACATGTAGAAATTTAAAGACATACTGTTAAACAACAAATCAATCAAGGAGGAAAATAAAAAGAAAATTTAAAGCTACCTTGAAATAAATAAAATAGAAACAAAATACGAAGACATAGGGGAGATGACGAAAATTAATTCTATGAGGAAATTTCATAGCAATAAATTTCAAAAAGAAGGAAGATCTCAAGAAAAAAATCTAACATTACACTTGAAGGAAAAAGAAAAGAACTGGCACAAAAGACAAAAAGAAAAAAACAAATGTCAGAGCAAAAGTAAATGAAATACAAACTAGAAAAACAATAGACAAGATCAATGAAATGGAATTTTAAAAAATATGATAAAATTAGCAGACTAAACTACTAAATTAATTAGGTTAGAACAAAGATTTTAACATGTAAAATCAGAATTTAATAGGAAATATAATTTATATTACACAAATACAAAGTATAATAAAAGCCTATTAAGAACATGAATTAACAACTTGGAAATCTCAGAAGAAATAGATGAGACTCCCGAAAATACATAACCTCCCAAGAATGAATGATTGAGAAACAGGAAATCTAGCCATATCCACAAAACTTAGGAGAAATAATTATTAATAACGTATTTCCCATCAAAGAAACAACCAGAACTTGATGGTTTCATAAGTGAATTCCACCACATATAAAAATAAATGGTACCAATTCTCCTCAAGCTGTCCCAAACTGTTGAAGATGAGAAAGTATTTTGAATCTCAAGGAAATACTAACAAAATGAAGTCAAAAGCATATCAAAAGCACCACACACCATGATCAAGTCGGATTTACTCTTGTGATACAAATATGTTTTACAGCGTAAGCAAATTAATAAGGTGATGCCATGTGAATAGAATGAAGGCTAAAACTTGATTTGACTATCATCGTAATACTTTTAGAAACCTCACGCAACAAATTTCAATTTTGTTTCATGAATCAAAATTCTCAACAGTTTAGTTATTCAAGGCATGCACTTCAACCCAATGAAGGCCATATGTGGAAAGCACATAGCTAAAATCATACACCGCCAATGAAAACCTGAAGAATTTTAAGGTCAGCAAGAAAATGAACTGCTGACTCTCATCACTTCTATTCAACATAGTCTTAGACATCCTATTCAGAACAACAGGTAAGAGAAAGAACAAAAGACATCCAGATCAGAAAAGCAGAAATTAACTTTTCTCTGTTTAAAAAAGACATGACTTTAAATATAGAAAACCTGAAAGAAAATAACAAAAATAACTACTATTGCTAACAAATTAAGTCCAATCTCAGGGTACAAAATGAACAGACAAAAATAAATTGCCTTTTATACACACCAAAAATTATTCAAAAGAGAAATTAAAAATTGATTCAATTTACAATAGCATCAAAAAGGATGATATTCTTTGGATTACATTTAACCAAAATGTCAGAATTCTATGAGCTCAAAACTGTAAGACATTTATAAAAGAAATTAAAAATAAACAGAAAAAGTATTTCACATTCATATATTAAAATTACCATTATAAAGCTTTACATAATTCAAAACATCTTAAAGATTCAATTTAATTTCTATCAAAATTCCAGTAGTATTTTTGGCTAAAAAAGAAAAAAATACCTTAATATTTATAAGGCAACACAAAAGACCTCAAGAGGCATATCTCAATATTTGGACAGAAAAACAAAGCTGTCTTCATCATAGTCCCCATATTCAAATTATATTACAAAATTATAATCAAAACAGTATGCTCCTATGATAAATGATGCTTAAACTAATGGTATAGAATAGAGAGCCCACATATAAACCCACACAAATACATTCAATTTAATCTTTGAGAAGTGTACCAAGAACACACACGAGAAAAGATGTCCTCTTTTCAAGAATGATGGTGAAAGAGCTAAATATCCTCATTGAAAATGATTATATTTGACCCTTTTCTCGTATCATCTGTAAGAATTATCTTTTAATGGATTAAAGAAGTTAATGTTTAATCTTTGAAGGAGATAATGTAAGGTCTGGGGCCTTAAACCTCCTAGAAGAACATGTAAAGGAAACCCCCTTGATAACTCCTTGGGCAACAGGTTTTATTATGACACCACAAGCATAGATAACAGAAGTAAAGATGAAAAGGTAAGAAATGCAAAACTGAAAAGCTTCCATATAGCAAAGGAAAAAACAAATTTAAAAAGCAGCCTATAGATGGAAAAAAGATACTTGCAAACTATATAGCTAATAAAAGATTAATATCCATAATGTGAAACTAAATAACATAAATGAACAGCAAAAGAAGATCTTGAATTTAAAAAAAAAAACTGGCAAGGGAACTGAAAAGCCAGTTTTCTTAAACATCACATGAAAATAGCTAACAGAAATAATTTTTTCAACCACTAGTTACATGAAAACAAATATGAGATAACTTCTCATACTAGTTGGCATGGCTATTATCAAAGAGCTAAGAGATAACAACTGCTGGTGAGAAATAAGAAAAAGAACCCATGTATACTGTTGGTGCAAATGTAAGTCAATACAGCTATTTTATGACATTTCTCGTAAAGTCAAAAATAAATTACCGTAAGATTTAATAACTGCATGTATATATTGAAATGAAATGAGTCAGAATCTTCACTTCAGTGAAGATTCTGCACAATTACTAGGTGATAGAAACAACATAAATATCTATTATGAATGAATGATAAAAATTTGGTATGTGTAATAAAATAGAATATTATTTAATGATAAACACGTATGAAACATTTGTCAGTTGGGACAAAATGTTCGACCGTCAAGGCACTGTTCTAAGTGACAGAACCCAGTTATAATATGGCAAATATTGCATGATCTCACAAGTGTTGGATCTAAAAATCTTTAACTCATGAAAGCAGAAAGACGGCATTGGTTTCAGGGGCTTCTAGGTAGAGGAAATGGGAAGACACTGATTAATGCATACAAAATTTCAGGTATAAAATTTTAAAATTCTGGGGATCTAACATGTAGCATGGGTAATGTCAAGAGTGTTATTTAATCTGATTAAGGTAATAACACAATGAATAAATGTTTAAATGTATAAATGTATTAAATCATTATGACATGTACTTTGAATGTATAATCTTTGTTAATTATTTCAAATATAGAAATGAATATAACAAAATTATAATTGTCCAAATAAGAAATAACCTAAATTATATATATATACATATATATATGTATATATATATGTGTATATATATGTATATATATATATAAATAATTTAACATATTAATGATAAATTAAATTTGTAACTATATATATATATATATATAAGAGAAAATACTTACTGGGACTGAATATTATGAAAATACTAGACTTTTCTTTTGGGTACATAATTCTACTCCGTGCAGAAAAATTGAATATGCATTTTTCAAAAAGTTTTGCAGATCTACTAATATCTAAACGCCATAATAACTTTTGTCTTGAAAGATTATGTAACATAAGATCCTGTGCACACAAACAAAAAAGAAGAAATTTATTTTAAAATGCATACTACAAAATATAATTTTACCAGCATATCATGTTGAAATGCCTATCAACGAAGTCAAATGGTTGGTAATGACAGATAAACTGCTCTCAAAATGGTATCAGGCAAACAAACAAAGGAGTATGAAACTTTGTTTGGACACATCAGTCTATGGAGCGTGCACAGAAGACAGAGATGTGTTGAAAATGAAAACACATGCATGCGAGCTAACAACAATGCAGAGTACCAAAACTCAGTGATCGTGACAATGCAAAATGGCATGGCCAGCTTGAAAGATAGCTGAGAATTTTCTTATCATGCTGATCATACCTTTCCCAATTTTAGTGGGCTACTGGCTTACAATATTGAATCTTTCAATCCTATTAAGGATTTGTTTAAGTACCGAAAATATGTATTTACACAAAACCTTTCAGCGAATGTTTCTAATACTCCATTCATAATTTCCATACACTAGGAGAAAACAAAAACAAATTTCCTTCACCCCATGGGTGGATACATGAACCGTAGGATATCTACACAATGAAATAAAATTCAGTGATAAAATTGGTAAGAATATAAAATCATCTCTGTACATAAGTATGCATTTAAAAATGAAACATATTAGACCCAGAGACTACATGTTGAATAACTAAAATTATTTGTCATTGTGAAAATTAAAATGCTCTGATCTTTATAATTTCTATTCTTCTACTACGTTTTGATTTAGATTGTTCTTGTTTCTCTAGTGCTGGCGAGGCTGTGGGGAGAAAGGAACCCTCCTGCACAGCTGGTGGGAATGTAAATTCATACAACCACTTTGGAAAGCAATATGGAGAGCTCTCAAAAGACTAGAAATAAATATACCCTTTGATCCAGCAACACCCCTACTGGGAATATATCCAAAAGAGGCCAAAACAACATACAGCAGAAATATATGTATATCCATGTTCATAGCAGCACAACTAACAATAGCTAAAATATGGAAGTCACCAAAATACCCATCAACAGACCAATGGATACACAAACTGTGCTATTTATACACAATGGCATACTACACATCTATAAAGTCCCACAGCGTGGAGACTTTTGCAGGCAAATGAAAGAAACTTGAGAACATCATACTTAGTGAAGTGAGTCAGAAGCAGAAAGTGAAATATCGAATGCTCTCTGATATGAGAAACCCAGATCACAACTATCTCATGGAACTTTAAATGAAAAACAAAGTGAACTAGGGGGGTATGGTGGGGAAGGAGGGAGGGGTAGGTAGGGGGAGGGACAAAAGGATAGTGGGAAAGTTCTTGTCATCTTGACAAGACACGAATGTGCACAAAATGCTCAACTTCATTGCAAACCTTAAATTTTGCACTTATACGTATCAATAAAATGGGAGAAAAATAAAATGTTTCTAATGACGAAAGCTGGAATAATTTTAGCAGCAAAATAATGTAATATTAAGTATGACAGAATTATAAAATAAAAACATATGTGAAGTCTCACTGAAACATTAATAAACAGAAGAATATCACCTTTCTTTCAAAAATTCCAAGTAAGAGATTTAAAATCTTGAAATCTTATAATCATTAAGCATGAGCTAAAACTAATCACTCATTTCCAAAGAATAGAGTATATAAAAGGAAAAGTAGTAACATTACAGTGCAGAAATTTAGCATACGTCAGCGATTATGAGCAATTTTGATATCTTATACTCTTCTCACACAGGGATATAAAGGAGATTTTTACCTCTGTGATATTAAGTAAGAACTCAGTATAAGCAGGTTAAAACTATGAGAAAACATCACACAATCTTCTGTAAAGAAAATGCCAAGTGTTAAGGTCATAAAAATTAGGAAGATGAAGAGCTTATTTATCAGAGGAGATTAAATGGAATACAGTGTCCTAGATTGGACCATATAAAAGAGACAGTACATGACATTTGAATTCCATCTTAAGTTTACTGTTTAATAAATAATACTGTACCAATATTAATTTCTCAGGTGGAAAAATGTTCCATGCTTTTCACAATGTGTTAACAATAGGAGAAGACCAGTAAAAGGTATATAAAAACCCACTGTAAAATCTTTTTAATGTTCCAATAAATCTGGGAGTTGTGGGCATGACTTACACACAAACTCATATTTTCAATGCAATATACTGCAAAAGTAAAACTGTAAGCTAAATTTTTAAGTAATTTAATTCTTCAAAAAGTTGAAGAGTGAAGAGCAATCTCTACAGTTGTCACTACAATAAAAGGCATACTGAAAAAAAAGAAGAAAAAGAGAATCTGAGCATGGTGGTCCACGCCTGTAATCCCAGTACTAGGGAGGCTGAAGCAGGAGGATTGCCATGAGTCCAAGGGTAGCCTGAGATACATATCAAGTTTAGGACCAGCCTGGGCTACAGAATGAGACTCTCTTACAAGAAAAGAGCATGCTTCATTTCTATCTAAAATGTGACTGACTTAAAATATACAAGAAAAAAATTACTCTCAATACCTATAAGTATGTTAACACTAAGACCTTACACATCACCTTAGGTATAAGGTTTGTATAACCTGACTACAGCAAATTTATATATTTTAAATTAAACAACATACTTTTATACAGAAATTAGGTGTAAATTCATAATTCATCTGAATGCCTCATTTACGTCATTCTAAAATAAGAACAAATTATATTTAAGGACAAATTAAATTCTATCCTGATTTTTTGACATTGAGAATTACAAACAGAAATTGTTTTTTATATGACATAATTCTGAGAACAGAACATTATATATATAGTTTAATATGTTTAGAATTACGTTTAAATGTCTTTATTATATGATACACGTACATACTTTACACAAAAATTTAAAAAATGTTTATTAAAGGAAGCTACACTATCAACAATTATGCTTCCCAGAAGTAATTGATTTTAGAAAATTCTGATTTGGATTTTATATCTAGGATTGTTTTACTCTAAATGTTATCCTGATATAACTTTTTATTCCTGCCATAATATATTACCACAAATTTAGCAGCTTAAAGAAACAAATTTATTTCATTCCTCTAGATAGATGTTAGTCGATTAAGGTCCAGGAGAGACAAAGGTAGACAATATATAACAGGTTAAGGGAACAACAAAGTCCACATACCAAAAAGACATATGCATATCCATTTTTATAGCAGCACAATTCATAAGAGCCAAATTCTGGAAAAGGAACTATTTCCCCTTTAATAGAGGAATGGATAAAGAAGATGTGGTGCCTATATACAATACAACTGTATGAAGCCATAAAGAAAGACAGATATGAAACATCTGAATGAAAATGAGGCCACACTGAGTCAATAATGCTCAGTGAACTGGAACACAAAAGACTAACTATGGACAGGTGTCCTACTTATGAAATTCACAAAAATAATGACATAAAAGGCCCCAACATAGAAGACAGAGTAGAAAGAGGGGCAAGGGAATGTTAGGAAAGAAATGAACCTCTGAAAATGGGGGACAGGGGAGGCAGCATAGGACAACAGAAAAAAGGAAGCAAAAGGAAGCCAAAGTTGGTAGAAATGGTCATTGATTCTCCAAACCATATGTTTCTAATGTATTACAGAATTTGGAATTCATGTACATCAAAAAATAAAAATAATAAATGTTTAAAAACTGGAAGAAATCACAATTATCAGTGGATACACCCCCAAATTCAGGGTATCCAATTTTATAAAAGAAAAATTATTGTGCTTGAGAGGCCATGTAGGTACCAATACAATTAAATCAGGGGACTTAAATACTCCACTATCACAGACAGACAGGTCAACTAGACAGAAAATCAAAAACAAATAGTACAGTCAAACTGCTTTATGGAGAAACTGCACTTAAAGCATTTCTACAGAGTGTTCCACTCAATATGAACAGAATACACTTTTTTTTCCTGAGCAGCACAGGGGACATTTTCCAAAACAGACAATTTAATAGGCCATGAGGCAGGTTTAAGTAAGTACAAAGGAGTTGAAATAATTCCTGACATTGAAATCATAGTGGCGTAAAACTGTAAATCAATTGCCACAGACGTTACAGAAACCAATCAATTACAAAAAGACTTAACTACTGAGAAAACTAGGTCACTGAAGAAGTCAGAGAATAAATAATAAATTTCCAACAACTAAATGATGAAAAAAAGCACATCATACCAGAATGTGTGTAACACAATGACAGCAGTTCTAAAAGGTAAATTCATAGCTGTAAGTGTACACATCAAAAAAAAGAGCAATCCCAAATAAAAAAAAAATAGTGATATACCTCAAGGTCTGAGAGAAGAAAGAGTGATCTAAATCAAAAAATTGTAGAAGTAAAAAATTATAAAGATCAGAGCAAAAATTAACAAAACCGAAACTACAAAAAATCAATAAATCAAAGAGCAGGTTCTTTGAAAGAATAAGCAACAATACTGATAAACCTCTGGCTAAGTCAACCAAAAGAAGGAAAGAAAAAAAAACGTATTAATGTTACTAGAAATGAAAAGTGTGAAATAACAATAGATATTGCTGAATTTCAGCAAATTATGAGGAATTATTTCAAAAATCTAATACTCCAACAAATTAGAGAACTTGGAAGAAATTGATAAATTTCTAGACACACTCCAAGTACCAAAAGTGAAACAAGAAGACATAAAAACCAGGAATAGACCCATAACAAATATGGAAATTGAGCTGGTGATAAAGTCTCTATCCACAAAGAAAAGCCTAGGAACAAGGACTTGAGGAATGGCACAGCAGTTAAAGTACTTGCCTTGCAAGCATGAGGTTCTGAGTTCGATTCCACAGTACCACATAAATCTGGGTATGGTGGTGCATGCCTGTAATCCCAGCATTCAAGAATATGAGGTTGGTGGATTGTCCTTTGTTCATGGACACCAGTAAATTTAGGACCAGCTTGGGCTACAAAGCAAGACTTTGTCTCAAAAAAAAAAAAAAAAAGGCTACGAACAGATAAATTCACAGCATGATTTTATCAGTACGTCACAGAGGAGCTAAAACCAATGCTTCTTAAATTATCCCATGAAGTTGAAAGACAAGGACCAATGCCACACTTGTGTTTGGATGCAAGCATTACCCTGACATCAAAACCAGACAAAGACTTAACCAGGAAAGAAAAATATAGACCAATTTTCTGAATGAAAATAGATGCAAAAATTCTCAATAATATATTGGCAAATAGGACCCAGCAAGTTTTAAAAAGATCACACACTATAATCATTTTGCCTTCATTCCTGGGATGCAAGGTTGGTTTAACATACATAAATCAGTTAACATAATACACCAATGTTGATAAAAGAAAGAACAAAAAACATACAATCATCTCAATTGATGAAGAAAAAGTCTGGAAAAGCCAACATCCATTCATGATTAAAAAATAAAAACTGAGGAAAGTAGGAAAAAAGGACCTTATCTCAAAATGACAGAAGCCATAAAAGCAAAATCTACTGCAAATATCATAAAAAATAGAGAGAAATTGAAAGCATTTCCCCTTAAGTCAGGATGACAACAAGGCTATCCTACTTTTATCATTCCTATTCTATATAGTTCTTGAAATCTTAGGCAGAGCAATTAGGCAAGAGAGCAAAATAATGTGAATATGTATTAGAATGGAGAAAGTCAAATTAGCCTTATTAGCAGATGACATGAAGATCCCAAAAGCTCTACCATGAAATAGAAATAATTAACAAATTCAGCCAAATTGAAGATTAAAAAATTAATACAAATAATAACATTCTTCTACATTAAAAATGAACTCACTGAGAAAGAGCTGAGAAGAATAATCCCTTTCATTAACAGCACCTCAAAAATTAAATACCTAGGAGAATATATAACAAAGAAAGCGAGAGATCTTTGCAAAGAAAACTATACTATCCTGAAAAAAAAAAAACTAATTTGAAAAGTACACTAGAAAATGAAAAGGCATTCCTTGTTTCTGGGTAGGTAGAATTAATAGAGTCAAAATGGCTATACTGCCAAAAAATGATACACAGATTCAATGCAATTTCTATCAAAACACCAACAACTTTTCTCACAGCACTAGGAAAAAAAAAAAAAACACTCCTTAAATTCACTAGGAAACAAGAGACCCAGAATACTCAAAGCAGCAACAAGAAAAAAACAAGTGGCATTACAAGACATCAAGTTTTATTTTTTTTTTTTTTTAAAAAAAAAGCTATGCGGTACCGACAGTAAAACAGATAAGCTGACCCAATGAAACATAACTGAGGAGGCAGGGACAACCTCAAGCACACTCAGCTACCTGATTTTTGACAAAGAGGTCACAAACATGCACTGGAAAAAGCATATCCTTTTCAATAAATGATGGTCAAAGAATTGGTCATTTGCCTGAAAAAGAATGAATCTAGACATACACTTATCAGCATGTACCAAAAGCGAATCAAAGTGTATCAAAGAACTTGACATTAAAATGGAAACTCTGAATCTTTTGGAGGATAAAATAGGCAATAATCTAGAAGATATAGGCCTAGGAAAGAACTCTAAAAAGAACACCTGATTCGAAAGAAATAGCCCCCAGAATCAACAAATAGGATTACATGAAATAAATTTTTCTGCACAGCAAAGGAAACTATCGGCAGTGAAGAGGGAACAGACAGAATAGAAAAAAAAATTTACCACCTACACTTAAGACAGGAGACTTGTCACTAAAACACACAAGGAACTGAAGAAAAACAGACCCTTCAAAATCAAAAACTTGATTTAAAAATGGGCAAGTGAAATGAACAGGTAGTGAATAATTTTAAATGGCTAGCAAATACATGATAAGATGTTCAACTTCCTTAGCCATTAGAGGAATGCAAGTCAAAACTAAGATATCATCTCAACCCAGCGAGAACAATGTATACGAAGAGGTCAAATAGCAATTGATGCTGGTGAGGTTGTGGGAGAAAAAAAAAAAACTTTTTACATTGCTGTGGGAATGTACACTGGTACAACCACTATGTAGAGCAGTATGGAGAGTCGTCAAAAGACGAAAATAAATATTCCATTCAATCCACTGATACCTCTTCTGGGTATCTTTCCAAAAGAGTTAAAAAGCAAAGTATAATAACCATGTTGATAGCAGCGCAACTAAGAGTAGCTAAATTGTGGAAGACGTCAAATAAACATCAACAGACCAATGAATACAAAAATTGTCTTATATGTATACAATGAAATATATGGAGTACTTACTTTTCTTTCTTAAAAACAGATAAATTTGACGTTTTTGTAGGTAAGTGGACGCAACTTGAGACCATCAAGCTTACTGAAGTGAGTCGAATTCCAAAGGTTAAATATTATATGGTTTCTCTGATATGAGAACCAAGAATACAGGCATTTTATAGAACCAAATGGGTTTGGATGTGATACCAAGAATTAGGGAGGGATGTGGGAGGGCCCAGGAGAGTCAAAAGCGGGGAGGGGAAGGGATTTTAATGTCATGATATATACGGGCATAAAATACTCAACCCCGATGTAATCAATGTGTGTTGCATGTATATATATTTATATAAAGAAAACTGGGGAAACACAAAGTCTTATAATGTGTACTTTATCTTCTTCCTTATGCTTGCCTCCCCTTTGCCTGCGGTATAGACTGCTAACCGGAAAAGAGGAAAAATTATCCAGTAAAAGATAGAGTACATTAATATAGAAATGATTTTCTTATATACCTGGGATTTTTTTCACTTTTTATTATTGCTTCAGGCCACATTGTCTCACTTGTCTGGCTTCTTGCCATATTTTCATAAATATGTTTTACAGTACTTTAAATCTTAACATTCAAAGAAGGAGGTATTTTAATTGTGTTAAATATTTGAGTATCATCACATATCTGGAAATACATATATATATATATAATATAAATAGCATATGTGTTTTCATAGTTTGAAAATTATTTTTGAGAAGTTATATACATATAATATGTATTTTAGACATACATAAACATTACACACATATATGCACACAAGTTCTCTAAAAATGGCAGTATTCTTGATCCAAATAATATAAATATTTAGGGAAAAGTACTCCAAAAGAATAGTCCAAATCACTCATGCTTCAGAATAATCAACTTAGCAAACTAAAAGTCATAATTTAAAATATCATAATTATACAAAGAGTTCGATCAATTCCCTATACATACCTCAGATTTTATGACATTCTTTATTGAATCCATCTCATGTAAATGGACATTAAATACAAACTCAGTACTGGATAATTTCAATGGTGCTTTTAAGACTGAAAGAACAGTAAACATACCGATGAAATATTAACACATATAAACATAGGTTATTTCTGGAGTATAATTTTCAGCATGAAACAACAAAAAAGAAGAGTTGTTACTGTTTTTATATTTAAAGCCATAAAATAAACTTACATTTTAAAATATTTATGAAATACCTTTCCTTCCATTTAAACAAAATCCTATTTTGTGATATTAATGGTAGTAAAAAATAAGCAAAATAAGAAAATCCTCATTGAGATAATAAAAATTATAAAATATATTTAATACTACACCAAATAAAAGTAAATGGAATTAAAATTACATCCTTGGTATGTAGTGAATTTACTGAAAGCTGGGAAAATAATACAGGTGCACATCATACAAAGTTCCCTAGATGGACAAGAGAGCTCTGAGGAAAACGGCACTACCTGCCTGCTACGCTTTCTGTGTCTTTTTCTTTCCTTCTTCCATTTATTTATTTTTTGAGACTTGGTATCCCTAAAGTATCCAGGCCCAGATAGCACTAGCAGTAATCTGATCTCAGCCTCCTAGAATGCTAGGATTAAAGGCATGTGCCAACACACCTGGCTACATCATAAAATAAGGTCAAAACATTAACTTCACAGAGCCAAATACCAGTTACACAATTCCTAATATGGGATTTTCAGCAGAGGTGAAATACACTTCTATAACTACATACCAGTTTAGTGAAGATTTTCTGACTCGCTCTCATGTACTATTATAATTATTTGCTTATATGACACTCATCACTATTATGTAATCAATGCCAATCTCAGAACTAAAAAACAAAACATTCTAGCTTTTTCAGGGAAAATATTAAGCACGTATGACAAATATGAAAGGCAAAGCTTGTGAAAAGGATAATTTGCAGAGTCTATCACTTTTACCAAGAGTATTAAACAATAATAAAGTAGATAAATTTTCAATAATACAAAAATTAATACAACGGTATTTAGCCCTTTAGTAACCTATTTGTTGGAACAAAAATATCTTCTTAGAACTATCATAATTTTCAATTCATTTTTTAATAATTTATATTTTGCCTTAAAATTTTAAGGCTTGCTATACAATAAAGTGACAAACTAACCTGATCTTAGTTGTCCGTATTTTTTTCAGTAGGATTCACTTAATTGACAATGTATTTGTGCTATTAATCAACAATTCAGTTTGATAAATGCATAATTTTAAGTTAATCATAAAGGAATCACAATTTCTCTAAATTTTCTAATTTTGAAAAACAAATGTCATATTCTGATTAAACTTTTAGATGCGTAAGTGTAAATCTATGGCTTACCCACATCAATTAACTCTGCAATATCACATACCGGTAGCATGAACAATACAGGGTTGGATAAGTGGTACTGTCTTTGGTATCGAAGGGTCCTTCTTTGATAAATATTCAGTGTAAAATTCTGAAGACTTGAAAGAATTAATTTGAATTTGAAAGCTAAAGTCATATACTCTCACCTGAAAGACAAAAAAAATACATTACACTTATGATTCTTTTTGTTTGAGAAATATGTGACACCAATGACTTAGCAAAACAGCAATTTATAGAGCAGTTTTCAACATTAATGGATTTGTGACTCAAAAATTACATCTTAACAAGGCTTGATTTAGTTTTCATGCAGGTGGAAAAAAATTCTAAAAATATAAAGCAGAACAATTTTTGTAAATAACTCAGATTCAGGTAAAATGAAACAAAGATCTAAATTTAAAACTTAAAAGACATAACATATTAGAAAAAAAAACATAGGCAAAAATATCTTTACCCTTAATCAGGCAAGTATTTTATTTCTTTCCTTTTTTTAGGGTATTGGGGATTGAACCCAGAGCCTGTCTCCTGTTAGGCACACATTCTACCCTTAACCTCTGGCAAGCATTTCTCACATGCAATATCAAAATAGTTTACCATAAAAGAAAAAAGATTAATTTGTCCCAAAAATTGAAAACCTCTGATCTGTTAAATATAATGTTTAAAATTATAACAAGCTAAGAAAATTTCCCAAGATCCAACTTCTATTCAAAACCAATAAAGAAGATTCACCAATTAAAAAAAACTAATGAAAATATGGATGAAAAATTTTAAAGGACACTTTGAAAATAATAAGGTATCACATGCAAAGATATATTATCTACTGGACATTGTGAAAAGCAAACTGAAAACATAAAAATAACCGCCTCACACCTATCATAACTGCTTCAACACGAGTAGCAATGGCAAGTATGGGTAAAGATGTGAGCACCTAAGACATGTGTACATTGCAGGTGGAAAGATATATACTTAATGTAAGTATCAGGACTCCCTTGGCTACAGAATGTCTTCTCATTTCTTCATGTGTCCTGTAATTTTTTTCATCAATGTTTTGCAATTTTAATTTCCCTTTCTTGGTTAAATTTATGCTGAAGGATTTTATTCTTTTTAATTTACTGTATTTATTTTAGTATTTTCATTCTTTTATTCCAAGAAGGATTATCTCTTAATTTCCTTTGAGATGAGTCTTGGTTAGGGAGCAGAAATGTAACTGAATTTTGTTTTTAAAAATAATTAATTTTCTCCCACTTTATTGATATGTAAATGCGATACATAATGTTTGCACTCAACCTGAGTATTTTGTTCACGTATATATTGTGTTAAAATTGCAAACTCTTCCACTTTCCTTTATTGGCTTTGTATCCTGCGACTTCATTCATTATATTTAACGGTTCTAGCAGGTTTTTGGTGGATTCTAGTTTTGTTACCACTGTTTTCTTCTCAAAACAGTACCTTAACTCCCAGACAGAACAATTAGGTAAGAAAAACAACATAAAAGGAACATAAATCAAAAAAGAAAAGAAAATCTGTTTTCAGATGGCATGAAGTTATACACGGAAAAATCTAAATACCCAACACACATACACACAGAGGCATACACGCAAATACATTCAAGAATGGATTTTAACTATGGAGAGATTAGTAATAATAGTATTCTGACAAACCAAAAACCCCCAAGATGACAAAAATGATGGCTTCAGAGGCGAATGTGTCTGTGTACGTGTGTGCAGTATTGTGCTCTACTCATGAAACATGTGGATGAACAGAAAAGGTTTAAATAAAATGAAGAGCTGAATAATATCAACATCTAACAATTCTTGTTGCCCAGCTATACAAATTACTCTGGTTTTCATTTTGTTTATATTTAACTTCACTTGGCCACACTGCTGCCAATTCCATGTCCTGCCACAGAATGTTATGCAAAGAATTTGCTAACATAACAGAGTTATAGAAGCATAAAATTCTGTAGTATGTATTACTTTAATGGTCATTTCATTTCTTTGGCAAAACTGAGCAACAACTCATTCCCATAATGATCTATTTCTAGAGTAGTTGCAGTAAAAAGACCTCAAGGAGAAAGATGCCTAAAGATGCAGCATTTCATGTACAAATACAACATGATTTGCTATTTCCCACATAAAAATATTAATCACTAATTTTGCTTGATGTTATTTTCCTGTTTTTTTCTTTAGTCATCAATAATCATCAGTAGTTATATTTTGTGTCTTGTTTCTATTTTTCTTCTTCTTGTGCATATTATTTATTTTTTTTACTGATATGAACCAACACTTCCAATTATACATATTTCACATTATTCCAATTGTCCTTCAGCAACAATGGAGCATTGATGCCAGGACACATCTTGCTCCCCACTCTTCTCCTGCTCTGGATACCAAAATCAGAGGAAGGTAGTTTAAGTCACTTACAAAAATATCACAAGATACAAGACAAGATAGAAGCAGAGTAGAATTCCCCAGCTAATGGCTCCTCACAGAAAGATACCATCAAAGAGTCAGAGATATAATAAAATACTTTCTGAACAATTCAGCTAATAGACACAAATTAGACCAAAGGGCTGGCCGTCACAGAACCAAACAGCGAAAAGGCAGCGAGGCCTCCAGAAGGCTACAGGAACTGCACGCTGCAAACCAGCTTGGGATTTTGTCCTGAAAGATTCTCCTTTGGCTCATTAGGCCACCATATGAGAAGCAATTACTGGCAGTACTACATAAGAGAGTGACATAATCGGGGCAACATTTGAAACATCCTCATTTTCAACTGCTTTGGGAATCTGAAGCCACAGACTTGCCACACTCTAGGAATTCTAGGGCAACCTTAATCAGTGAGTGAGGGAGCTATCACAATGGACAGGCACTGAGAATGGACAGCAGGCCACAGACTTCCTAAACGATCTGGGAGGAGATGAGGAAAACAGATGGTGCCCCTGTCCACTGCTGAGAGAAGCCAGGATGGCTGTGAGTGGTTTCCTTAGGGGGCTGACCGTGATAGTGTCAGGTTTGAGTCCATCTTAACTGCTTGTCTTCCTTACCTCCCTGCCTACTCTTACTAGCACAAAACTTGATGGTCTTCCCTCTACCCATCCCCAGCATCCACGCTGAGCTAGATGTGCCTTGTCTTGGCCACTGGAGCGATAGTGCTCAGGCAAGATGCACATTTCAGAGGCCTTGGCTACAGGAAAAGAGGGTGATCTCCATGCAGATAGGCAACAGAATGAGGGGGGAGCTGTGGTGAGTCACAGCTTTAATGCTACTGTCTTCCCATATCTGGTAGACATGGACACTGCACAGCCTATAAAGAGACTACTTATCCAAGTAACTCAACAGAAACAATCTGTGAAGTCATGTCAATGATCCTTTATTTTGGGTTTTTGACACCTCTTTTTTATGACTTGAGTTTTTGTTGTTGTTCTTTCCATCTTCTTTAAAACGTCCTTTAAAAGACTTTTATTTGACTTGCTGATGTAGGCTATTTCATGTATTTATTGGCCTTTTGCATTTCTTCCTGAGTGAACTGTCTCTCTTCATTTTATTTGCTCACTTTTCAATAGGATCCTTTATTTTGGTAGGCTTACTTTCCTTCAGCTCCCTGTATATTCTAGTTATAAGCTTCTTATCTGAGATGTTGGCGAATATTTTTTCTCACTCTGTTGGTTCTCTTTTTATAATGTTAATAGTTTCCTTTGCTGTGCAGAAACTTTTAATTTGACAAGATCCCATTTGCTGGTGTGACTGTGGGGAGAAAGGAACCCTCCTGCACTGCTGCTGGGAATGTAAATTTGTACAACCCCTTTGGAAAGCAGTATGGAGAGGTCTCAAAAGACTAGAAATAAATGTCCCCTTCAATACAGTGACAACCCTCTTGGGAATATATCCAAAAGAGGTTAAAACAACACACAACAGAGATATTTGTATACCCATGTTCACAGCAGCACAACTAACAATAGCTAAAATACGGAAGTCACCAAAATACTCGCCAACAGACCAGTGGATACACAAATTGTGGTATTTATACACAATGGAATACCATGCACCAATAAAGTCCGACAATGTGGAGGCTTTTACAGTCAAATGGAAGAAACTTGAGAACATCATGCTTAGTGAAGTGAGTCAGAAGCATAAGGTGAAACATCGAATGGTCTCTCTGATAGGAGAGTCCTAGAGCACAACTCCGAAGGAACTTAAAAGGAAAAACAAAGTGAAACAGGGGGGTCACGTAGGGGAGGGGGAGGGACAAAAGGAGAGTGGGAAAGCCCTTGTCACCTTGACAAGATACATATGTACATGAAAAGCTCAACTCCACTGCAAACCTTAAATTTTGCACGTATACATATCAATACAATGGGGGAAAAAGATTTTTATTATTCTTGCTTTTTAAATTCATTTCTCTTGTTTTTCCTTGTTTTCGTTACTTTTACCTAATTCTATTTGCTTTCTTATATTTTTCAACTCGACCTTTATTTCACTTTTCTCTGTCCTTCATCTTTTCTTCCTTTTCTCCAAAACTAACAATGTTTTCTTAGTTCCCCTTTTCCCTACTCTCACTCTTTTCATTATTTTACTATTAAGTGTTAATGATTTATAGTTAGCTATCTTATTAATTTATTAAGCATTAATAATTTTTAGCTCCTTAGTTATGCCTACATTAATGCAGATTTCTTTTCTACTATTAACTATGGGCTAGTGTTGCTTTTAAGTAGATCTTTTCAACTAACTCAATATTTGGTTTATGAAGATGCCTGCATTAAGAGTATAAATCATGTTTCTAATGCTAAGAGTGGCAGAACTGAAGAGATGCATTGGCTAGCATGACATGAAGACAACTTGTTTGTCTTAGGTTCTATCATTCCTGCTGATCTCTTTCCTGTTGTCAATGATGGCACAGTGGCTGATTCTAATTGCACTTCACTGTATACCAACAGCCAGTTTGCCTTTGGGTCACTAACACTACCATGACACAATTTTCCCTCACTCATCAGTTCAGGGAAACTACTACCCAGCAGAAAGTTGGTCACTAACAAGATCCTCAGACTTAATAGTTAAGTAGGCTAAAAACAAGCATACTTTCCAAAATATAACCAAACTCAACACCAAAGAAAGGTATAATCTGAGAAGAGATCTCCACCAAAAGAGGTTTTTGTCTGCTCTAAGTGATCTGCAACCCTCAACAACAGAACCATGAGAAAACAAGGCAATAATACACCCCAAAAAATTCCTCACTCACGAAAAGCTGATTTCATGGGCCTGAAATAGAGGAACTTACAGAAAAGGAATTTTAAAAATGGTTCAATTATTTAATCAGCTCAAAGAGAAATATTTAAACAAATACAAAGATGTCCAAACAGAATAAAGAAGAATGCACTAAATAAGTGTTGGTATTAATTGATTTTGAAAAGTTTAGATAAGGAGTTTATAAAAACACAAAAACAAAAAGTTGACTATGATAAATCAAGCAATAAAAGATAATGGACCATTTTTGTAAAGAAGTAGAAATTTTGTATAAAATATCAAGAAAAAATTCAAGATATAAATATTTAAATTGAACGCAGGGTATGCTGGCTTGAGCAGTATAAGCAGATTGTCAGACCTCAAAGACAAAGTTGATGCAGTGGGCCACGTACTCAGTAACACTGTAATGACAAGAAAGCTGGACATAATAGCTGCTGGGTAACTCAAAGAAAATCAACCACAGAATTATGAGAATAAAAGAAAAGTCAGAGGACAGCACAAGAGGTATAAAGAATATTTTTACCAAACTCATAGCAGAAAGTTTTCTAAAATATAGGAAAAGAAATTGATACTCTGGTACAAGAAGTATATAGAACACAAAATAACTTTTACCACAAAAGAACCTCTCCACAACACTTCATAATCAAAATCCCAGAAATACAACACAAAAAGAGAATACTAGAGTTGGAAGACAAAAACAGCAAGTAACCTAAAAAGGCTCATCTATCAGAATAACTATAGATTTATTATTATAAACCTTTGAGGTTAGGGGAGCTAAGCTACAAGTAAAAATTTTCAAGCTCTTAAAGAAAGAAAATGTCAAGCCAGGTTGTTTTCAGCAAAATCAACCCTCAGAATTGAGAGAGAAGATTTTCTGTGACAAAGAATTGCAGTTTTTGTAATTATGAAGACGTCAATGCATTCACATTTGCCCTTGACTGTCTTATTCATTTAAAGATTTTTTTTTATGTAGGTTTGTAAAGGCTTCCTTCTCCACCTTCAATTTAAAAATGCTATGTCCTGAACTCACAAGCATTATTAGGCTTTTCCTTTTTTTTTTTTTTTTTTTTTTTTTTTTTTTTTTTTTTTTTTTTTTTTTTTTTTTTTTTTTTTTTTTTTTTTTTTTTTTTTTTTTTTTTTTTTTTTTTTTTGTCTGTGGTACTGGGGACTGTAACCAGGGACTTTGCAAAGATCTACTTACCCTGCCTGCCCGCCTGCCCACCAGCCTGCCCACCTGCCTTCCTTATCTTTCTAGACACAGTCCCCTTCAGTTGCTAAGCTTTCTAGGCTGGGCTCACACTGGCCTCTTCCTGCCTCGGTCATCTGGGATTCTACAGCGATAGGCATGTGCCACCAGGCCAACCGTGCTTGTGGAAATTCATACTGGACTTGCCATTTCTTCATTCATGTCTTCACACATAATTTGTATACAGGTTGTTTTCCTCCCAATATAGCTCTAGAATTGCACAGAAAACGAAATTTGGAGATTCCAGTATTTCTTCACTTAAAAAGTTTTATCCCTTCACTAGAATTGTAACTATAAAAGGTTTATCGTTTACAAAGAATCCAACATATTTATGCAGAAACAGTATTAGTGTCATCATTATGAAACCATTAATATATCCAAAGAAGCAAAACAACCTTATAAAATGTCGCTTATGTGGACCCTTCTAACTTCTTTCACAGGGTTATTATTCAGAGATAAATAGCTTAAATTACAAAGGAAATTCTAAAGAATTAAGAATTCAGTCCCTAGGGCCACTGTTGATGGACAAAAATGTTTATGAATTAGAAAGGAGCAGGTATTATTCAAATATCCTTTCCTTTAATACCTGACACACTCGTTCTGAATTATTACAAGAATGCTTATAAATCCATAATAATTGCTGTGAAAGGCTACTTAAGGGGATGCACATCCTTAAAAGACAGCAAGGGTGATGGAAAAGTTCAGGCTGAATAACTACATCTTACATTCAGGTACTACAGTGAAAATACAGTGCAGCAGAGAGAAGACCACAGACAGCTGTAGAGCAACTGAGCCACTGAAAATCAGCCAATGATATGAGGCAGAACTCTGCACATAGCAGCAGACAAAGTGAGGTTAAAAACTGGGAAATAGCTATGCCTGGGCTGTCCAATGCAATCTTCCATAGTGACAGAAATGTTCTGCACTAACAGTACTCGTGTACAAACTGGGAACTTGAAATGTGACAACTGTGAAGAAGAAATTTCTTTTTAAATGCTACAGTTAATTTTAACTTACTTAAGCTTGAAGTAGCCACAGGTAGCCACATGGAATGCCACAGCAGTTGCAAAGCCCTGAGTTTGATTCCCCAGCAATACATAAAGCTGGGTGTAGTGGTGCATGCCTATAATCCCAGCAGTAGGAAGGCAGAGGCAGAAGGACTGCCTGGAGTGCAAGGTTAGCCTGGACTACATGGTGAGTTTAGGACCAGCCTGGGCTACAGAGTGAGACCCTGTCTCCAAATAAATAACCTTATACAAAACCAGCTCCTGGCTACCACTGAAGGAAGGACAACTCTATACACTGGGCAAGAAGATGTGAGTAACCTATAGGGGAAGGAGTATGAATTACTTACAGTAAACAAACCAATACAATCAAGGATCTCTAGTCCAATTACAACTACCCAACAGTACTTTTGACTGTGCTTAAATCTAGTACAGTGAGGAAAGAGTTACATCCTGAAATAAATTGCATCTTTATTGCCAATTTCACATATTCTTACTGCATAGGTAAACCAAGAGACACCCATTGCTTTACACACACACACACACACACACACACACACACACACACACACACACACACAGACAACAAATATTTCACTGTAAATGTAGTGGAGTGTGACTGAAATGACTGGAACTCAAAAGATCAATCTTACCTTATTGCTCTGTTGACACTAAGTTATGAAGTAAAACCTCTCAGTGTGTTGTTTCTGCAGAATTTTACATGCTATTTTTATAGCAGGACTGACTTTCGCTCCAATACAGAGTAAATTTCCCCCCCAAAAAAACCCCACTCAATGTGGAATGATTCAGAGTTTTATACAAGGTACACACTCCAGAGAATGATAAATGTACATAACTTATTTTTATGATCAACTTATAGAATTCTAAAAGAGCTACAATCTAAATAAGAAATCAATTTAAAAGTTTTTAATTTTTGACAGTGTTAAAAATTGAATCAAAGTCAAAATATATTGCATAAAAATTTACTGAAGAATCACAAAGAGTTTAAAATTAGATTATATATTTTCTAATTTCCTGGGGCACATAAGTAAAATGATTTTCCATACATTTCTTTGGTAAGATAATACAGAATCACAATATGGATTTATTGTGATTTCATAAACTTAGTTTTACATATTTAAAACATTAAAGATTAAATTACAACAAAATATTGGCTGCTTTTCCATTTTGGTAAGAAGGATATAATTTAATCCAGAGTATTAAATAATAATAACTGTCCTTAATATTTAAGAATCAAAGCTATAAAAATATCCGAAAGACATTCATACAAGGTTTAAGGTAATCATCATTTCCTTCCACCTATTTTTGCATACACATGTGCACATACATTACATGCACCACTACACATGCAGATATAATCTTTTTTCAGATGTAATCACTTTCACCACTTAGTTGTTTTAGATTTTCCTCAAAATAATGAAATACTCTGTATACAGTGTAATTGAATAAGCCACAACAAATTTAAACCAATTTAAGTGGAATAAAGTATTATACTTAACGAAAATAGAATTACTTGAGATGTGTGAAAATTAAGCACATCTAAATAATCAATAAGCTACAAAATTATGTGAGAAATTTCAAGACATTTTGATAAATAGTAAAACCACAACAAGACAAAATTTTTTTTTATATAGAGGTAAAACAGCACTATGAGGAATATATTTATCTCCAAAGTCTATATAAAAAAATGACAAGGATCTCTACTCAATGCCCTACTATTCCAGTACACACACATACACATGATCAAAATATACCCAAATCAAATATTAATAGAAGGAAGTAAACAGAATAAGATAGAACAAATAAAATCGAAAAAAAATGTAGAAAATCTACAATATTAAACCTTGCATCCTTTTTTTGAGTCAGGGTCTTGCTCTGTAGTCTAGACTACTCCAGAACTCACTATGTCACTTAGGCTGGCCTTGACCTCATAGAAATCATCCTGCCTCAGCCTCTCCAGTGCTGGGAATATAAGTTTGCTCCACTTTGGAAATACAAAGTATTCAACCTCCTTCCTGTCAGACTCTTCTTAGATCCCATGAAAGACAGAAAAGCCCTTTTTCTCTCCTGCAATTCTGGCTCTCTGACACAGAAATCTATTCATAATATGTTCATATTACATATATATATAGAGAGAGAAAGAGAGACAGAGAGAGACAGAGAGAAAGAGGGGGGGGGGAGGGAGAGAAGGGGGCCTCTCTGTGTAGCCCAGAATGGTCCTGAACTCACTATGAAGTCCAGGCTGGCCTTGGACTCATGGCAATCCTCCTGTCTCAGCCACCCGAGTGCTGGGATTACAGGCATGCACCACCACACCTGGCTTATGTGGTGCTGGGTAATCAAATTTGGGTACTTGGAACTTAACTTAGGGCTTGCCAGGCAAGCACTTTAAAAACTGAACCATTCCTCATAATATCTTAATTGATATAATCAGTTATAATGTGCTTTAAAATTTGATAAACTACTCCTTAATTACAATACATAACTATAGGAATACAGCTATAAAACAGAAAAAGATGAAATATATTTCCAGTAGCCATTATTAAATATCAGGATATAATGTTGTTTATTTTTCCATTCTGTTTTTCTAATTTTCCATTCAAAATTGATAATGAAGTTTACTAACTGGAAAAAGAACATTATTGATACATAAGATTAAGTATAAATTCATGATGACAAAAACTGCAAACGGTTAAAATATGTGTGAGAGGAATTTGAGATGCTAGAATACTGTAACAAAAAGACGAGCTTTCCAAGAAACTCTTCAAATTACATTTATAAATAACACTTTGTCTGAATTAAATAAAACTTAAGAAATTGTCTTATTTTTAAAATATTGAATTCCTTTCACAATATTTCATACAATAAAAAATGGAGATGACAAGAGAAAACTTCTTAGTTTATCATTAACATATCATATCCTATAACTTAAAATTCAAGATGTTCTTTCTTCATAGCTTTGCTAAACTATATCTAAATATAATTGTTTATTAATGTGGAAAAAGTATTGCATCAAACAAAACTGATGAAAACTGAATAGCTTAGCATATACCTAAGTGTACTTAGCGTATGTCTAAGTATCCTTAGTGTTGTACAGAAACTAAAAAGATTTTCATTTGCTATATTAGAAAAGTAGTCTCTGTTACCTATTCTGCTGTGTTTGTCTGAAACTAGAACAAAGAATGAATGCGGTAGAAAATACCACCCTGTATGAATCATATATGTACAAACCCCTTTTCTTCTCAGTCTCTTTACTATTCCCCATGAAAGCTAAACAGCTATTAATGTTCCATAAAAATTTTAAATCTCAGTAGAAGCAATATTATTGGAAGATATGTTGCTAAAAATAGTAGAGTACTACTGTTATTATTGCTTTTGCATAGTCAATCCTATTCTATGCTTAATTTTTAAAGTTCTGATATAAGATCTTGTACCCCGAATGTCACATAGAAATTTACTTCTGGTTAGGAGGATACAGCAACATTCCCTTCCAGATCACAGATACAGAGAAAGTCTCTCCTAGGCATCTTTGTTTGAGAACATCTGAAGCAAAAGCCAACTGGAGCTCACTCCCAAGATGTAGCTACTGAACCCTTTCCTTCTAGGTACATATCAAGAAAGATCTTTTCTTTGGTTAATCTGTTATTTTGAAAAATCACTAAGCATCAAGAAATAGTATGAAATAAGTCACTGTAACAGCAACAACACTCCTAAATATTCACAGTATATCTTTGTGAATTTCAGAGCATGACTTCGGGAACATTAAGCAAATACAAACAAAAGTAAGTACTATACATACACTAACTTGAATATAGATAATGTTTTGGTAAGTGTAAACTTTCCTCTTCTAGATAACATGAAATCTGGCATTTTGTAGAGAATATAGTAAAGGATATACAATCATAGGAACCCTGATTATGGGTCCTCTGAAACTCTCAGGGCACTCTACAATCATGAGCTAGACACTTTTCATGAACATTTTACTGAATTAAATGGTACAGTAAGGCAATCCTTACTAATTTTTAAGAAAAGAGATCCGCAACAAACATAACCTATGTGACCTCTGATAGGTTCTCAACAGTATCTGGAGTTCCATTATTCTGCAGGAATATGATTAATAAAAACCTAAACTTACGATTTTAGGAGAAAATGACAGGCAACACTCCAGTGATGAGTTTCCTTCTAAATCCAAAAAGTACATCTGAGGAGCACGTTTTATAAATTTTCCTACAAAACAGGAAAATGTACATTCAAAACAGGAACAAATACGTATCTATAACACCATTATTTAATGCAATATGTGAACTGATTAGTATATTCGTAACAATCAAAAGCCAAGGACTTCCAGGCAAGATGGCAGTAGAGAAAGAGAGCTGCACAATATTTCCTCATAGACCCATTTAAAAAGTGGAGATCATATTCAATGTAGCCAGGAGGTGGACGAGTACCCTAACAAATCAAAGGAGGCCAGGGGAAAATCAGAAATCCTGAAGAAATATAGGAAACAGGAAAAACCAGCAGCCCAGAAAGCTGCCCC